>JACEGR010004107.1:0-92452 GCA_014170235.1 Listronotus bonariensis
TATAATTTATTAAACAATGTCTTAGTACACGTAACCATACATTTTACCTTCAAAATTTGATATTTCTCCTCATTAAACTACTTTATTATGTAATCCTCGTCTACTTTGTTATCGCCGGATATCATAAAGTACAAACGACAGGAAAATCGTCGACACGAACGGTACAAATCAAACGTTTGAAAAATGCATTTCCTTACAATACACCCGACACGACATCCATGTACTTAGTTTATTTTTAATCCTCATATCGACTAGACTTTCCATCAAACGACCGTAATTATCCAATTTTTTCCACATCGTTCTCTGCAATTACGACAACAACTCTTCTTTTTCGCGATGGTACGTTGCAACATTGGCGTGAATACACTTTTGAACATGCAACAGTGTTATTAAATATTACTTAAGGCTGGTGAGCCGTAAAAAAGTTCGTTTTTAATTGTACTGGAAACGTATTTGATGACTTTTGTACTTAATTTTTTTAATTCATCAATCACTTGAGGCGTGGTGGAACATGCACTTTAAATTGATTGTCTAATTGTTCTTTGGTGGCACTTTAATTGTTTGGGAATGGGCAGTGGGTGATTACATTGTTTAACGTAAAAAAAATGTTCCCAGCTAAAATAATGCTTGCCACACACACTACGGAGCGTGTATTGCATAGACCTGCAGCGAGACTCCGTGCTCTATAGAATTCTTCACCTTGCTTTCAATCGTAGATTTCTACTCGAGAAGTCGATAATTGCACTTTTTGGTAAAGATGGGTCCATATTGTATATATAAAAGTATTGTAGATAAAAAAACTAATAACACTTTTCCATTGGCACTTTTTAGCTACTACATGATTTTTTTGTATTTTTAGATTTCATACCCGACGTTTCGTTTTCAAGAAACCATCTTCAACTTTATTTTTTATATGACTCGAAAAAAAGTACACCCTATGTCTGATCCCATTTTTTACAAATTCAACGATGTATCACATGTCATATTTTAATAAGTAATCCTTGCAAACAAATGCTTGGACGTTAATACCTGTTACCGTATCTGCAACATAATTAATTATCATTATAAAATAGTAGTTGTCGTTATTACCCTGTTTGTCAAGTTGTTGTTTTTAGAGCAATTGTTCTTATTTTTACTGTTGTCTTTATACGCAATACGCATTACTAGGCTCAACAAAATCCGCGTGTTAAGAAAATATCAAAACATCAAGAATGTTTTGGGTTTAATAAGTGGTGTGGAATTTTAGGAACTAAAATACCAGGTCCATGTATTTACCATAATTCATTAACTGCAGAAATGATACCTTCATTTATTTTTGCAGCACAAAATGTAGCATGTTAGCATGTCAAACTTATCTTCATGTCTATAATGGCCATCCTGCATATTCGACCGTAATAATTCAATAAGATATTAGCTATTCACCAATAAACAATAATAGAGACAACAGTAACAATAAGAACAATTGCTCTAAAAACAACAACTCGACAAGCAGGGTAATGAGGACAAAAATCTATTTTATAATGATATTAAATTATGTTACAGATACGGTAACAGGTATTAACGTCTAAGCATTTGTTTTGCAAGGCCTACTTAAAAATAACTTTAAAAAAATAGAAAAAATGCAATTTTTCTTTTAACTAAAAATTAGAATATGACATGTGATACATCGTTGAATTTGTAATAAAAAATGGGATCAGATACAGGGTGTACTTTTTTCGAGCCATATTAAAAATAAAGTTGATGATGGTTTCTTGAAAACGAAACGTCGGGTATAAAATCTAAAAATACCATCATGTAGTAGCTAAAAAGTGCCAATGAAAGAAGTATTATTAGTTTTTATATCTCTTCAAATAAATTTTCTTTGCAACATTTTGTAATACCCTGTATAAGCTTCCATCTCTTAACTAGTGGAATTAGGTTTCTGTACCTGTAAAACCTTTTAAGGGTGTAAGAAAAGGCTAAATTGCACATACGTCTAAAAGGAATTGGATCCTTCGCCCAAAGGGTTTCAGCTCTGGCTCCAATATCCTTTCACAAGATGATCGATGAGAGGCATCCGATACGGTGTTTTTATCCGAGTCATACGTCATTTCTACAGCGGCGGATAAATGCGATTTTATGTTCTTTGCACACACGATCCGGGCGGAAAGTTTATGACGCAAGAAACGGTCCCGTTGGCAGTCGCAAAAGGTCCTTTTTGTCCCGGGGTCGTAAAAACCGTGAGTTATGTGACGTGCGATTAAAGGAAACTTTGCAGTTCGCGTTGAGGGACGTTTTTAGTCGTGTACGGGACATTTGGCGCAAAATACGAATTTTCACGGAGCTGTAGGTTTGGCAATGAATGTTTTTACCGACGAATTCGGTATCTGGATAAAATTCGCATGTCTATAGTCTTATAAGAACTTTTGTTCCAAACATAACTGAGCTTTTAAAAACCGGTTTCGGTTAAAACCGGTTAACCGAATATTTAAATACTGGTATTAAAAACCGGTTTTAAAAACCGGTATTAAACACCGGTATTAAAAACCTGTTTTTAACACCGAAAAACCGAAACAGGTTTTTAAAACCGAAAACGGTGTTGAAATCGAATTTAAATAAGTTTTATATGAAAGTTGCTCATTTTTGTATGTAGATTAAGATTCTAAATAAAAAAATTGGAGTTCCCTTTTGAAAAAACAAAGTTGATATGAATATGACCTTAAAATTTTAGTCAAGGTCACAAACTAATAGAACCATTTAATTTTTCCCTTTATTTCAAACCAGAGTTTCTTTATGAGAAGGGGTTTAGACATAAGCAAGACCGGTGATAGCTTTTGTCAGGGACGTGAGGGTGTGAGAATTACGATTTCGGTTGGCAGTTCTGTTCAAAGTTGGTAGCATTATCATCTGATGACAGAGTCGTGCCTTGTCGAAGGTTTGCTTGGTAAAAACTGTGGAAATGTGCCATTTTCATTTTAGTTGTATATTTTGCAAGGATTTCCAGTTGTTAATGTTTTTGGTTAGTTTAGAGACTTCACATATTATTGGTTCGGACTCGTTTTATTTTAGAGATTTTGATAGTGTTTAGTCGAATAGTTTTCAGTCATTCGTGTTTTTATATACATATGATACTGATGAGTGTCCGATAATTAATGGTACACAGAAAAACCACAGATTTCTTTTGCGAAAATACCCATTTAAGATTTAAACAAACATACCTATATCCAAAAGTTAATGATAAGGAAGATACGGGGTGTTAAAGGGATATAAATATTTTTTATTCATGCATTTCGATAATTTCTGATATGTTTTAAACATTTTAATAAAACTCGGTATCCAGGAGTTTTTAGCTATCAGCTATTTATATCTGAGTAGTTGTAATTATAGCTAATACGATGTTATTGAAGGTACATACTTTCGGGTGCACTGAACAACTAAAACGTGAATACCTTAAAAACGGTTGTCAAGACCGATTCTTACTAAGTATACCTTTTTTGTGCAGAAAGCATAGAGAAGCTTACTAGTTTACATACAAACAGAGTAGTAACAAAAATTGGGTAGTTTTAGAGAATTTTAAATAGTGTACCCATCACCCTCTAGTCTAAACACAAAAATTAATATTCGATCTGAAAAGCTAATGTTTAAAAACCCCGAGATAACCGTTTTATTAAGATATTTAAAAAGGGAGGAATAATTATCGAAATAAATTTACTTTTTCTTTTTACTATGACACCCCCGTATCTTCCTTATTATAAACTTTTGGATATTGGTATGTTTGGTTAAATCTTAATATTTTGGCATAAGGAATCTGTGGTTTTTCTGTGTACCATTCATTAGCGGACAACTACCGTCCTATTTTAAACAGATTTCCCCTAGTTTCAATTGAATACAATGAACTTCTTACCTCCTATTTATAATTCTCTTTTTTGCATAAGCAGATTGATTAAGCTCGACATCTATAAACAGTTATACAGCGTGTAGCGAGCCGACTTGGACCGTTATTCAAATTTGAAATTATTCGGATTGTTATTTAGAACAAAAAACTGCAATACGAGGGTCGATGTACATCAATTATTTATTTATTTATTTAATAAGTATACGGAATTCCCCATTTTTACAATGACTATTACAATTATTGAAAAAATAACTACAAAATTAAATTAAGCTACAATTAGATAACTAACTAACAAATAACAGGTACATATAGGCAGATCAAAAATATTTATATACAAATCACAAAAAGATCACAGCTACAAGTAAAGTATTAATTTATTAAGGAACCAAATGATTGATCTTAGATTTAAATTGAGACAATGTGCTGTTAAAAACATCCACTCGTGAACCAAAGGTGTTCAGCACACGAAGAGCTCTATCCATCGGTGAGTGCATTTTATAGTTTGTGGTATGAGGGCGGATATAATATAAATTAAAATTCCGAAGATTACGAGAGGGGACATTAAGTTGAACAAGTGATAGAAGATCGGGACAGTCAATGAGACCATTAGATAGCTTAAACACAAAACAGAGATCATAAACTTGACGTCTATGCTGTAAAGTGTGTAGTCTTAGCTTTCTCAGTAAATCAGAGCGGTGGATAATTCTCCATCCTTACTCCAGACTTGTATGCGGCAAACCGCAAAAATTTGTTCTGGACCCTCTCCACAGCATATCAGAATGAACACCATACTGTGGTGACCATACCACAGTAGAATATTCTAAAATTGGCCTAACCAAGGAGCAGTACAAAAGTCTGGCGGTGGCAAGTGAGAATTCAGAGCAGCTTCTATGTACAAAACCAAGCATTCTCATACCCCTAAGACTAACCTTATTAATGTGCTCCGCAAAGCTAAGATTTTCCGCAAACCAAACACCTAGATCTTTAATTTTGTTTACATAGCCCAAGCTTTTATTATCTATGACGTAAGATGTATTAAATTTCTTCGTACCCCTAAAAAACTAATATAATTACATTTCCCAATGTTAAGTAGAAGATTATTGTTCAGTGACCATTTCCATAGAGCATCCAAGTCACTCTGAAGCATCACCGCATCCCCCTGACACTCAATCCTTCTGTACATTTTTAGATCATCCGCGAAAAGACACACCTTAGAATGGCGTGCAGTGTTATAAAGTGTTAAAAAAGTAACCTTTTTTTAACACTTTGAAGCTTTGTTCACACTTTGAATTAGTGTTTTGTTTCAATGCCTACTACAATAAACTTAAATATTAATTTATGCAATGTAAGAGTAAATGCGGTACCAACTAACCAAACGGTCAAGTTACCTTTGATTTCGTCACTATTCTTTTAGTTCATGTGTCACTAGTTTTAAAATTTGACAGTTTGCAAATAAATTTATTAGAAATCATTGAAAATTAATAGTAGTAATGAATTTGGATGACTAAGAAATTGAAAAGGAATTTATACTCTTTTAGTATTATTTTTACAAAAGTAAGTACGTATAATTTTCTAAAATTAAATACTAAATGCATAGTTAGGAAGAGGATAATTGTTTCTTAAAAAATAAGGAGAGGTTATGATTTTTGTTGCGATATAATGCCTGTGCTGCAAATTTAAAATTAATTGGTTTAGATAAATAAAACATGCATAAAATGGTATTTTGGAAAATTTTTATACCGTGTAGAAAAAATATAGTATGTAACACATGGATTAAGAGTCTTTTGTTACCCATGGGATTTTCGCACTCGCCTAACGGCTCGTGCTGTCAAACTTCCCATTCGTAAAAAAAAGTAGGTATTATTTTATGCACGTGATACATAAATTACTATTTTTATTTTTCCGTAGTTCAGGCTGTAGCAGCATATCTCTAGATTAATAAAAAAATTCTTGGATTACTAGAAGGGTTGGAATCGTGGGCATGGACGTGCCATTTATTTGAAACCTCCCCCAACTTTATCAGCTGTTAATTTTTTTAATTTTTTTCTCTTTTTTATTTTTTCTGTATTCTTTAAAAGTTCATAAATAACTTTCAAAAAACTTGATAGTAAAAATATTGATTGCCTATTTTACGGCACTTCAAAAAATTACCTGGAATTCATGCCTCTAGACCAGAATACCCCCTTAAATGAACACTACTCCTCATATAAATTAACTCTAAAAGGCACATACATACATAAATTTTGGTTCTCCCTGGTATAAGAACCGTTTTAAAGAAGTTAAGATAGAATATGTTGCCCCAGGACATTCTTAAAGCATTTTTAGTACTTGCAAGTAATAATTATTTTAATCTATTGTGCGGTTTACAAAATAATTGTTTAATGACATATAAAAACATTATTATTATTATTATTACTATTACACATTTTAACTGTAAATTAAATCAGTTAGCTATACAAAATGCAGAACTGGGTTACAGTTGAAACGTTATAAAGATTTTTATTTACCTAGAAACAACCACTTTTAAAAAATGTGTTTAGTTTATTCACTGGTATAGATAGGTTCATATTTAATTCATTCTGAAAGCGATGCCGCCACGTACACAAAAATGACAAGTAAACAAACCTTTTCGAAAGCAAATAGCCTCCTGACAGAGCCTGATTACACATTTTTAGATAAATAAATAAAAACATTGCGAAAACACGTATCACGTACTTAAAAAACACCCTCTTATTTCGTCTCTGGCCTGCCATAAAACCTGTGACGTGTGGCATGGCGGTTTAAATATTTTTTCTGCAATAAATCATTGTTCACAAAAGCGTTTATTTGCTTTATCATTTTTGTGTACTTGGCGGCATCGCTTTCAGAATGAAATAAATATGTCCTTAACTTTACCAAAAACTGCAACTTCTTGAGTAGAAATCTACGATAGAAAGCGAGGTGTAGAATTCTATAGAGCACGGAGTCCCGCTGCTGACATCTATTAGAACTGTATTTTACATCAAATTTACGTAGGGTGTTCAAAAAGTTTTGAGATATACGTACATTTATTTGATTTTTACAAAAAAATTCCACCACATTGAATATACTTTTCCATTCTAACAAACCAGTCACTGAAAATAGCTTTCCACTTTTCCTTTGATATTTCAGCGCATATTTTATCCCAGGCCTCCAGTAGCGCGTCTTCAGTTTTAAACTTTTGTCCTTTCAGTTGGCTCTTAACAAAAGGAAACAACCTAAAGTCACACGGCGCCAAGTTGGGGGTATAAGGCGGATGTTCCAAAAGTCTCAAGCCTGCATCTGTCAAAAATTGACTGGTAAGTTCAGCTCGATAAGGTGGGGCATTGTCATGATGAAGGGACCAGCTAGCGAGTTGCGAGTTTGGGCGAATCACTCTTAACTTTTCTATAAGTTTTGAAAGGCATACCTTAGTGTACCAGAGAGCATTTACGGTCTTCTGTTCTCGGAGCATAACACGTTCAATTATTCCTCTTGAACCAAAGAAAACAACTATCCCAATTTTTTTACAAATATGGATTTGCGAACTTCGGTCGGAGTTTATTCTCCTTCGAGAACCCATATCTTATTCTGTTGTTTAGTTGGGACGTCGTAATAATAAAGATAAGTTTCATCTCCCGTGGCGATCGACACTATGTCTTTAGATTTACCCTCCTAGAATTTGGACATCATTTTTTTACACCAATTCACTCTTTGTGTCTGCTGCTCGGGAGTAAACTAGTGTGGAACCCAGAGTACAAATTTTTCTAAAACCCAAGTGCTCATGTATGATCATGTGTAATGTTGCTAAACTAATGTTCAATGTCTCTTCTAACTGTCGATAGGTAATTCATAGATTTGTTTCTATAGCTTTTTGGACGGCAGATATGTTTTCTGGGGTAACTACTTCACACGGTCGACATGAGCGTGAGGCGTCTTCAAGCGAAAATGAGCCCCGCTGAAATTGTTTATACCATCTGTATATGGTCGCACCAAATGGACAGTCATCACCAAGTATAGGCTTTATTTCTTCTAAACACTGTTTTTGAGATAACCCACGTGAAAAGTTGTATTTCAAAATGGCAAGGCACTTGATAGTCGTCTACGACATCATTGCGCTAAAATCGCTGGACACGAACGGGCGCAAAACTGATAGTTTACTAATACCTATGTAGGACTACGACATGTCATGACATGTACAAACAAAAAACATCAATGTTACTTTCCTGCACCATTTAGTTACAAAGTATCTCAAAACTTACTGAACACCCTAGGTATTTGCGATTTCTCTCTTTTAAGTTTTACTATAATTTAAATATAAAAAATGGTACTCTGTTAAAAGTAACATACAATTTTTTTATCTTAAAAGTTTGTTTAGACGATATATAAAGATCGTGTCACATAACTCAAGTTTTTATAAACAACTCGAAATTTTTCCAGATATTTTCAAGTTTATTTTTAAGAATCGGCGGATGATTAGAAATATTTCGGCGGCGGGCATCAAAGTTAAAAATACTTATTATTTACCTACGTAAATCAACGTTTACGATATTTTTTTAATAGAAAAAAGGCTAGAAAATAAATAATTTTGGAAATATATGACGTAGATTATTCCAAAAATAAATTAGACAAAAGATGTATAGCATGAAGGTTTTATATGTTCTAAAAAAATTACTTATTGACATAAATAATGGATTTTGAAATTTACAGAGAGTTAAACTTTTCCTTTTTTAACACGCTTTTATTAGCTTGGGTTGTATCTATCTATCTATCTATCTATCTATCTATGTAACGGAATCTTTGAGCCTAATTTTTACCAACTTCCAGCGATTCAATTTCTTTGAAACTTTGCACACTTATCAAGGACCGATGACAATGTAATAATTTAAAAACAGTATCCCGTTATCCTGATTAGGACCGCCAGGATAAATAAATTCCTTTACAGATCCTCTGTGAAAGAGTAAGCGAGCTAGAGCTAGGCGAGTGATCTGCGCATGCGTGCAGTTTCAGTCTTACTCGTCAATCGAGGCACTCGACACAGCGCAAGGCCGACTGACTTTGTTCCGCACAAACTTGTTCGGAGTAGTCGCATGCTCAACTCGCTCATTCCTTATACATACGGCGGGAGTAACAATGAGTCTAATACATGGTAATTGCTGTTTATAGCCGGTAAAGAAGGAATTCAAAAAACTAATTGATATATCGAACTAAAAAATGAAAAATAAATAATAGTTTAAAAAAACACGCTTTTATATGCAACCGAACTAAAAATTAGAAAATAATTTTTCATTACAAAGAGTTTGTCACTTCAGAATAAAAGCGTGGGGTGCTTAATATATTAAATGTTATAATTATTCTATTTGCAAATATCTATGAGGCAAAAGTTATGAAAAAATAGTAAAATGCACCCCACGCTTTTATTCTGAAGTGACAAACTCTTTGTAATGAAAAATTATTTTTAATTTTTAGTTCGGTTGCATATAAAAGCGTGTTTTTTTAGTTTTTAAACTATTATTTATTTTAATCTTTGGACAATACACGAAGGCCAAAAACCTAAATACCAACGTAGAGTACGATTCAGCTAAGAGAAAGTCACGCTGTCAACACGTTGTCGTTTTCTGTCTTATGGTAGGCACTGACGTAGGTAAGGGGTAATTACCCCCTAAAAATACCTAACAATATCTTAAAGTCCTCAAATAGTATCTGCAACATGCTATAAAATAAGTAAAATGTTAAAATAATTTAATAAAAAACGAAAATATTCATATATAATTATTTATTATTTATTTATTTTTTTATTTATTATTATATATTATTATTTATTTAAATTTAAATATTTTTTTGTTTTGTAAATACTTTGTATATATAAATATCCATTACCACTTCCAGAAAATAAAATTATCTACGCCAGTGATTGTAGCTTTACATCTGACATTTATTGCCTGATAATTTGTGTCAGACAGACATTCTGGCTAATGTAAACGGTCAAAAATGTATTCTATTCTATTTTCGGTTTTTGGCTTTCACACGTAATGTATTCAGCCATTGTCAAATCGTTGTGGTCAAAAATGCATTTCGATATAAATTTTTTATTGTTTAGATTAGCTAGAATATTGATGTATGACATAAATATCGTGCAATAAATGTCAAATGTAAACCCACCATTATTAATCAATCAAATGTTAACAAAACTGTCGTAATCATTTTTCGATATTTTACACATCTCAAATATCTTAATTAATTTTTATGTAAAAGATAAGTAAATAGAAAAATTATAAGTGTTTAATACCTTGTTTCGAAAAAACCGACTAGTCAGACCTATTTTCTGTATTGTGAACCTTTGCTTAACCTACAACTATTATTTACCTTTTTGTAGCTCACACACATATGGTCTTAAGTCTACTCTGCCCTCCCCTCACCCCTCCACCCAGCGGGAGGGAGTTTTTATAGAAACATTTTTTTAGAGAAAAGTTATTAAATACTTTTGGGTCTGGAAACGTCATTTTTGACAAATGACTTAAAATATATATATATTGGTTTTTAGCATTTTTTAATATTATTAAAAATGCTAAGACTTAGGAATAGGACATGATAAACAAAATATACTTAGAATATCGTGGATAATCCGAAAATGTAATAATATATAGGGAGTTTCATTTAAAATAAGAAAGTTAATACGCACTTTCGGCATAACCGGAAGCTTTAGCAACCTGAGATATTTACCATATAAAGATCGATATCATCTAAACCCAGTGTCAAAAATTTTAAAAATTGTATCTTTAGTAGTTTCCGAGATATTCTACTAGGGTGTCCTAGTCTAGGACATTCACCGTGAATAACCCTGAATATCTACTTTTAACATGCTAATAAATAAAATGAGAAATATGATATTTAAAACGTAAAAGATAAATCCATCAATTAGCATGACACTGCCAAAAATGGCGATTCTTTAATGCACTATACAGTTAGACTTTTACCGAGTTACTAAGTTCATGACTTCTTGACGGATATAAATGATATGAATAAATTGACTAAAGTGGAATGACTTTGAAAAAAAATTAAACTAAATAATTTATTTAAGAAAAACATTACCACCGTTTATTTTGATGTAAAATACAGTGTGTCTACGTGAGTTGGCGTCATATAAAAACTTTTATTCATAAGCCCACTAAAAAAGTCAAGGCCCAGAGGGTAGACCCCACTAGCAATTTTTAAATACCGCCAGAGAGCTCCTTACCTAAAACTTAAAATTTATTTACATCATAACTTTTTATTTTGACAGATATCGCAAAGCTGGGGGCGCCATTTTATAGACAATCAAAAACTTAAAAATAAGGTACTCTTTATTAAAGTCGATAAACCTCACCGTTTAGGCACCAATAGACATCAAAGTTATCATCAATTTGAATCAAATTACCTACATACATACAGGGTGTCCAGTAACTCAAACCGACAAACTTTACGGGTGATTCTACAACAGAAAATAAGAAAAAACTTTATATAAACATATGTCCTAAACGTCTTAGTTGAACTACTGGGTGTTAAAAATAAAAAATATATATATATTTTTTTTAAATATTTTTTTGCAATACCTATCTGTCAAAATAAAAAAGTTATGATGTAAATAAATTTTAAGTTTTAGGTAAAGTGCCCTCTGGCGGTATTTAAAAAAGTACTTTTGTCTTAAAATTTTAGAATCTGCAAATCTCGATTTGTGTGCCAAATATCAACTGGATTGGTTAAAAATAAATGCAATATGGCGAAAAACCAAAATAAACATTAAACTTTGACGGTTTGTAACTCGAAAACGAATAACATTTTGAAAAAAAATTATATGAAGCTCTACCCTTATTTTGTCAAGTAGAATCACTCCCTTAAGTTTCGTGATCGATTTTTGAATCACCCTGTATATGGCGCTATGAATATTCATAGTAGACTCGTCAGAAAAAACCCCAAAGAGGTTTTAAAAGTGTTCATATCAATTCACTACTAGCCCAGGGACTATTATATAAATAAAGTCTAAAAACCATTTGGCTTCAAACATTCTTGCAAAATTTCCCTTGGTTTTTGTTACGGACTGAATTATCGTGGACGTTACAATTTTTCATAAACAAAAAACGGCTAGAGTTACATTTTAAATAATTACCAAAAATAATGAGTCCTTATTTTATCTGAATTGCCTCTTTTTTAATTGACAGATGAGAACTTCAGTTGTTTTTAAGTAAATTTAATCAGTAGTTTTAAAATTATGGAAAACTAGAAGCAGGCGAGACCGGTGACTTTTTTTCATGGGGAGGAAATTTTGCGAGGAAAGGACAGGCAAAATATATTTTTTCTCTGAACTTTAATAAATATCAAGGTTAGTTTATGTTTATAAGGTTGCGACACATCCTCAACTTTTAGGCGGTTCGAGGTCGGGGACGCAAGGAAGGGCACTCCACGGAGAAAAGTTGGCAAGACTGGGTAAAATCAAAGCCGATGATCAATCCAGTGGCGTCTAGAATTTGCGCATTTCATTTTGCATTGTTTTGGTAGTGATATTTGTTGAAAGATGTAATTCCAAATGTTTTTTATTTAAAGTAAAATAATTTACAACTTAATAATAATTAAAAACTGTTGTGTAAACGGTTGTTCTACTAATACAATAAACTGTATATCTCCGGCACTGAACAACATGGCCGAAAAATGGGAGATGTGACGTCATAACACGTCAAAGCAATATGGCCGAATGTCGCGATCCTACATAGACCGACTTTGGTTTTAAGGCATCTTGCATATGCCATATAAACCCAGAAAAACATTTTAAAATGCGGCCCACCCAATTAGCTCGATTCTGTATTAAGAAATTTCGCATAGCAATGGATGTGAAGTTGATTTTAAGGTTAATTTTTTTGATATCTTGGATAAAAATATTATTATGTATTCATTATAGGAAAATAATTCTAAAATTTAAATTAAAATATAAAAATTTGTCCTAATATTCAAAAAAGTTTTTTGAAAAGCTATTTAGAATGTAATTATACAATTTTCTCGTTTTTCTTTTCAGATCATCCGACGAACATGGCTTTCCCGACTCCGCCCCTGGACCGACGCGTTTCTACGACCGTTCTACGTCCAGTGGCGGCGTCGCCCCACCTCAGCGCCTGAGGGCGGTTCCGGCACCTGTAGGGGCGGCCGAAACCGCGACAGGTTTCGAGGGGTGGCGGGCACAGGGGGGCGGGCGTTTGGGGAACGGGATACGAGTCATCCAGGTAAGTTTACATTTTTATTTTCGTTATATCCAGCAGAGATAAGAATGAGACAAGCAACTAAATGTAAATAAATTATCCGAGAGAGAGATAGATGCTGGGCCTTCCTTGTCTGTCTTCAAGGAAGATAAACGCAGATGGCGCGTGAGTCGACTTTATCGTTTGCCCGCCAAATTCAAATTATATAGCTGTGCTATTTTTGCCCTTAATGTTAGGTACTTGTTTTTGTTTCCTATTAATATAAAATATTGGGGTTTAGTTCAATAATTACACACACCTTATTAAAAATGTAATTTCTTTGGTTTTTATAAAGATTTTTTCTTACAGATAACCATGTCAATATTACCTTAAATTATCTATTGAAAAGCACAAATTTAATATATACACTGTGATCACTAATAAAAGTCAATATTCAAAGTCCAATTAAGTGTAAAAAACCACGAAACACACAATAAATCACAGAAAATGTAAACAAACTGTCCAAACAAATCGGCCATTGAAAAATATCAAACACAAATATCGAATAAAATTTCGGCGTGACTGCCTGCGGAAACGTTGTCAAGTTAAAAATATTCGATTCATGGTATATTTTCTTTCTCTTAATTAGATGCGAGCCAAAAAAGGCTTTAAAGTTTATATGCAGAAATTGTAAACAACTTGGCAACCAGGGCAAAGCGATGATTGCTCCATCTACGATAGCCTGCCATGATGAAAGACAAAGACATATTTATTGGAACTTGCGTTAAACCAGAAAGAGATAAATACAATGGACAAATTGTTAGGACCAGTTACTCGTCTCATTGTTGTCTCTGTATCCAGTATGTTTCATAATAAGATGCTCATTTGACTGGGCCAAAAAATTGACTTTTCTGTTTTATGAAAATTATATCGAAAATATTGTTTAGGGTAACAAAAATAAAATATTGTGAAGATTTGAGACCGTAATATTAATAGTCCCTTGCGTTTAATTTAGATTTTTTATTTGTACTTTTATTTTTGCGCCAAAGCTCCCTTACTTACTATTTTCGAGTAATCAAGCTTTAAACATTGATTTATTTTTTAGATTTACCTTTTTTATTTTAGAATTTTGTAACTAACGAAAAAATTAATATAAAGCAAAAAACAACATAGATTCTTAAAATAAATTTAATGCACAACAAAAAGGTTACTTAATGTTTTTACATAAAATCATTCTTTCAAAAGTTATTCGCAATTTAATTTATAATTGGATTGGGGCGCCAAAAATCTCGTTCAATTTAAGGCATCCAAAACACAATCATGTTCCTTGTCGCGAAAAAAATCATCAAACACTCACCCTTTGCTTATGAGTGGCCAGGTTTTACAGAGCGGGGACACATTTAACCTTGTGGGCGTCACATTTGAGAATAACCTTAACTGGCATAAATACATTGTATCTATAGCCACCGCGGCGTCAAAAAAGCTTGGATTTCTTTTCCGAGCCAAAAGTATTTTCCCCTTCCAATTTATACACTTTGTATGTGTCCCAAATTCGACCCTCTCTGGAATATTTTTCCTATGTCTGGGGAATGGCATTCCCTACAACCCTCAGCATTCTTGATGCCATTCAAAGAAGGGCTGTTCGTCTTCTTAATGATCCTTTACTTACTTAAAGACATCCTTCTCTTGCCCATCGTCGAGCTGTGGGAGGTCTATCGCTCTTCTATAGATAGTTTTACCGCTTCTGCTCCGACGAATTATCCAGTATAGTACCTCCTCTTGCAGCTCCCAACAGAGAAACTCGTGGTGCCGCACGTATGCATCCCTATACGGTCCAATTGGACAGGCCCCGAACTTCCCATTTCGTTCGTTATTTTATCCCTAGAGTTTCTAGACTGTGGAACTTACTGCCAGCGGAGGTCTTTCCTTCCCCCCAATTCTTCAAGTTTGTAAGTCCCGTGTTAACAAACTTCCTCTTACCTCGCTTAAGACACCCACGGTACGTTAGTATTTAGGCTTTCAGCCTTCGTGGATTGTCCAAAGATAAAAAAATCTTCAAATTAAATTGTAAATAACTTTTAAAAGAACGATTTTATTTCAAAACATAAAATAACCTTTTTTGTAGAACATTAAATTTCCTTTAAGAATGTATGTTGTTTTTTTTTTAATTTAAGCACGTGTGGTATTCGGTAAGAAAATTTCACAGCAAGTTTGTGTTAAATAAGATTCTTTTAAATTAATATTTGTAACTTTGACAGGAGCTTTAAAATTTTACTATAAAATAAATATTTTCCATTTTACCAATTGTAGTTGCAAATATTATATGTAATTTTAGAGCATATCATTGTTTATTCTTTTATATTATATATACCTTATATTGCTACAGTTGGTAAAAATAGTTTATTTTATTTTTTTTAGATCCATACTTTGCTTTTGTTTGCTCTTCACTTATGTCTAGTACTTCAGTCTTATGATATTATTTTACTAACTGTAGTTGTATAAAATTGTCATTTAGGGTCTTAAAACCTTACATTATTAGCTTATATTATGTTACGTCTGAAATACTACAACTGGTACAAAATAACATTTTCTTTAATTATGTATGTGAATGACAGACATGACGTTAAAACAAACTCAATGATTATGTAAAAAAATGTCCACTATAATTCGCTCTAGGGTACCCCAGACAGGAGACAATATTTTCCGATAAATACTTGTGTTGTCATGGTAATGCAACCAAAACTACACATTTGATTGGTCAAAAACAGTGGTGTGGAATTTTCAATATAATTTCCAAAAAAAAATTAAAGTCGATTTTTTGGCCCAGTCTAATGCTCACATATTTTAAGTTAAAAGACATTTAGAGCACAGGTCTTGTTGAACTTTTTTTTGCCTTAGAATTCACACTCTTAGGATCAGCACGTCATTTTAAAACAGTTAGAAAGTCAAAATAAGACACCCTGTACAATAAAAAATATACCGTGTGTTGCTCCGTCGAGCGGGACATAGGGAATCCCATGTAAATTTTGAAGTAATCAAATATTGGCTCCCCTAATTATTTTAGAAAAAAATGCTATTAGGACTTATTGAAGAGCACAGTAAGTTCCACCCAAAATGAAAATTTGAGCATTGTTCAACCAACCAGTAGTAAAGAGTAAACTGCTTAATACTTCTGCAACGTAGTATCTCATTATGCACCCTGTACTCTAGAAATCAACAATAAAAACACCATATCGATTTATTAGTGACAATTTAGATCATTAATTTATAATGTCATTGCCAAAACTGAACAATTTTATACGGGAATTTCAAAAAGAATCCTCGCATTTCATTTTAGTTTACAGCTAATTCCAACACATGCACTCACAGTTACGCAAGACAATAAAACAAATTTTTCTACATTTAGAAGTCAATTTATGACGAAAATATCAGGATTTAATCAAATGCTCAAATATTCCTCCATTAACTGCCAGACAATAACCCAAACGATTATAAAACTCATTTCTTACGTTGGCTAGTTGGTACATCGATATTCTGGCACATTCAGCGGAAATAGCATTCCTTAGCTGGACTAAATTTTCATATTATTTATTGGTAGCTTAGTTTTTAAATGTCCCCATAGAAAAAAATCGTTTGGCGAAAGATCACGTCGATTTTCTTCACATTTGCAATTATTGATTACTGTGCCTGTAGTTTCAAATTTTTTATCGTCCGTTCTATTGTCGATTTACTTAGGTATTGGCCTATTGGGAAAATAGGCTGCAAACATGTCCGCTACTCTTCGATAACTATTTCCCTGGTAAAACCATTTTATAATAGTGATTTTTTCTTGATTTAAGTAGTTTATTATTTAAGAATGATGTGACATTGATCTGACATCTTGAGAGTAAGAGGTTAAATAATTTTTCTAGTATTTTATTATAAACTTCTAATAATACAAGGCGGGTAAGAAGATAGGAGATTCGTAACTTATTTTAGCATTTATCTCTTAGCTGGCGGACTGAGAAGAGCTGAAATTTGTACACTGGGTACAACTTTTCGTGCTCTTTAAAAAATCCTTATTATATTTTCTTCTAAAATAATTAGGGGAGCCAATATTGGACCACTTCAAAATTTATATGGGATTCCCTATGTCCCGCTCGACGGAGCAACACCCGGTATGTGCACGTCTCATCCATCAGATATTTTTATGATTCATTTGAAGTTTTATGCGACAATTACATTTTTAAAGAGCTAGTTAACTGGGTACTTTAATTTTATGTCTCTGAAACAATAACATCTTATCTAAATGACGGACATTATTTATATGGTTTATTTTGTTTTTATAAGACTGAAGATAACGTTATCGCAATATTTTTTATTGTTTATAGATATTGTTATTTAAATTAGTGTTGTCAATGACAAATATAATTATTATTCGGATGAAATTTAATTATCCACTCCAGAATTGGGTCGAATACTGAAATTTGGTATTCGAATCGAATACGTAAAAAGTATTCGAATACCGTACAAAAAAGTATTCGAATACTGGTAGTCATGAATACCACGATTGGGTATTCATGAATACTGAAGAGCAAAAGAACCTCCTTTATCTTGAAAAAGCAACTCATTCTTATTTTTCTACGTTTTTCCATAACAAACATGCAGTGGCGTACCTTGTTCTTGCTTAAAAACTAATCATTTTAAGCATACAGGACGTCTCCCAAATTTTCCATAAATAACTTTTCTATTTTTTAAACTATTGACTTCACTTTTGGAATGGGGATACATGTACATACTATCTACGATTTTCCAGATAGTAATGATTTAAACTGACATTTTAACAAACAAAACACAGCGTAAACATTCCCAATTATCTATACTTTAAGTATGTCTTATTTTGTTCCAGGTATAATAATAGTAATGAAAGAAGTCAGTCGGAAACAACAGGGGTATAATTCGGCGCCGTCGGATATAAACGATCGGCGGAATTCGGAAAATGTTCGGAAAAAGGCCAAGTCCAGGTCCGGCTCTCGATCGCCATCACCAAACGGAAGTACTAGTAGTAGATCTCCATCGAGGTAAGTTTGATCCCCGTGTACCCGCTACATAAAGACCATTTGACCATCCTGATCACCCGATCTAAGTTCACTAGAGATTCGCTTAACGTATTTTTCTTGTGTTCCAGGTCACGTTCGCGAAGTAGTAGCAGCTCGTCGTCGTCTTCAACGTCACGGGACACGTCGTCCACCTCCTCACCTCGTTCCAGACGACATAGACACCACAAAAATCGAGCCAGTGCAATTCGGACGACAGGCGTCCTCTAGCTATCTGCGTGCGGAATCTGCCGGTCCGATCGAGCGACACCTCCCTGAAGGACGGGCTGTTTCACGAGTATAAAAACACGGAAAGGTCACGTGGGTGAAGATAGTCGGGCAGAATGCAGATAGGCACGCGATAGTCTGTTTTAAAAAACCGGAGGACGCGGAAAAAGCACTGGAGGTTAGCTATGATAAATTGTTTTTCGGATGTAAGATCGAGGTAAGTTTGACAATTTGGACAATCGAAGCTCCTACATTATATTTAATTACTATGATAGATTAACACATGTGGCAAAATTGTTTGTATACCAGGTTGTTCGACAAATTTTGTCCTTTGATGAGAAAAAAGAGTCTCACACTCGTTTCACACTAGCGGGAGCTAGAGGAAGTGGATGGAGTCTTATGAGGCCATTCACACGCTAAGAATTCGGATAATCAGCGAGCTCTCATAAGGCTCCATATAATTTTTGTCACTCTGTCCAGCCCGGTTCGGCAAGTGTGAAACGAGAGTTATGGTTGGTCAAAGGGAGCTAAATCCGGTTGATGTTGAAACAATTTATGCTTAAATTGCTGTTGGAAAGGGTGACTTATATTAATAAAACCAATAGTTTTTCGTTTTTAAGTCTAATTATTACGTCCAGCAATGGCAAGAGGTTATGGTATTTATTGTTCTTAAATGTAGTCGACAAAACAAAACTTTTTTCGTAGCCCAAAAAACCATTTATTTGCCTTCTTGGATCTTTTCTTTTTGCACACTCAGCTGGAACTGACCATTGCACACAGTTACGGTAATTTCATTGATCCTGTTTTAATCATGTAGGTTCCAAAGATGACTCTCTATGTACTTTCAACGTTTCTATATTCTTTAATTGTGTAAAACAGCACTCTTATTACAGCACCATTTACAGATTCTGTCTAATTCAACAGTTTTCAATTCAGTCCTCCCCGATGTCCTCTATATCCTCAATATTCTGGATACAAGGTGCTGTGAAGGACCTTTTAGTATTGCCGTGGAATGCATTGTCTTTGTCTACAATAACCATGGTTTCTTAAGCTTTAACTTGGTCCAATCTTGGCCCCACAGCTTAAGAACTCCACAGAACATACACAGCAGTCGAAGTACGGGATTCACACAGTTTCTTAGCCTCTTCTTATTTTCAGGATCATGGTGATGAACCCATTTCTTATCCATAGTGATAAGACTATGCAGAATATTCTTTTATCCTTTTTAAGACAAAAGTTGCTAGAAAAAAGGGCAGCCAGAGACACAAAGACAACTGACGACTTAAAAAAGAATATCGTGTGCGATATACGCCAATATCTTGGCGAGGATAGCCGAAAAGTGGTTACATCTGATGCGTGATTGTGTCCATTGCAAGATACCCGAATATTTGAACGATATTGTTTTTAAATCCTTGATATCCTAAAAAAAGGCTACAATTAAACACCACACTACTTGTGGCTTTATCCCATTTGATTTTTGTTTTGTCACAAAACAAAGTTTTATCATTCTTATTGGCAAACCCTCTAATAGACATGTTTGTGTAAAGCTGGGACCAGATTTAATTCACTCTATAGGTGTTTTAGCAAAGTTTTTTTTTATTTATCTAAACAATATGTAATGAGGCTCTGTCAGAGACTATGTGCCTTCAAAAAGGTTTATTTACTTTATCATTTTTTGTGTACTTTGCGGCATTAGTTTCAGAATGAATCATGGGTGGTTCAGACTTTAACTGGTTTGATTTTATGTTCCAGGTGGCGCCGTATACAGTGTGCGACATAGACGAGGTCGAGTTTCGTTACGAGTCGGAAATCGACGAGTACAACCCGAAAGCAACACGAACACTGTTCATCGGCAACCTAGAGAAAGACGTGACCGCTTCTGATCTCAGAAAACATTTTGACCAATTCGGTGAAATAATCGAAATCGATATAAAAAAACAAGGGGCTGTGAGTTCGTACGCGTTTTGCCAATACTCGGATATAGTGAGTGTCGTGAAAGCAATACGCAAAATGGAGCGGAGAACATTTAGGAAATAACCGCATTAAGTTAGGATTCGGCAAGTCGATGGCGTACAATTGCGTGTGGATCGACGGGGTTAACGAAAACGTTAACGAAAAGTACCTGAGAATACAATTTGAACCGTTCGGAGTGATTACCAAGTGTATAATGGACCGGGAGAAGGGACAGGCGCTCATTTTCTACGAGCATCGTGTCGCAGGCGCAGCTAGCGGTCAACAAGATGCGCGGTTTCGTATTGAAGAACACCAAGCTGCAGGTGGATTTCGCCAGCAGGGAGTGTCAGGAGTGTTTTTCGAACGGCTGGAGAAGCAGGGCGCTGTGTTCGAAGATCGGAGAGATTCGAGTTCGAGGAGTTTTTGAGTCGAGTGCGCCGACGAGGATATCAAGGTTAGTTTGCGCATCAGGGTGTGTAGACCATGCTTAAGCCCTAGGCTTGACCTACAGACTTAACAAAAGTTAATAATTGTTGGATGTAGGTAACATGTTTTCGCTAAAAATAATTTCAGAAAATTACAAGGTTCCCCATAATAGGCACTTGTTACATAAATTACCGTTTTCAGATACGACACTCCCACGCGACCAAGGACATCAAGTTACTCTAGCCGGTCATCCGTAGCGGCCGTAGCGTCTCCGGAACTCCCGGAAATGCTACACCGCGCGGTGGTCGAGCCAGAGTAACCCGCTACTACGACTACGAGGATTATGGCGCCTTGGATAGCAGGCACGTGAGCCACCGTAGCTACGACGACGAATACAGTCAGGGATCTGCGGCTTCGCATGAAGACCCCTACGATCCATACGATCACGCAGGGTATCTTCACGACAGCCCAGGTCATTTAGATAGTTTGGAGGTAAGTAAAGTCAATTCTAACCTATCTAAAGCAGGGATGTTGCTAATATTTGCATCCGCATCCGCATATGCGGAACATCCGCATAGATTTAGACATCCGCATCTGCATCCGCATAAATCAATGCGGAGCTGATGCGGATGCGTATGTGTAGCAGGTCACGACAAGAAAGAAAGGGGCGGGCCCGGCGAGTGACGCGTGTCAACCGCAAGTGTTGATTAGCCAATCGGAAAGCAATAATTTTGTTTTGGACTTTTGTAAATTGGTAACGATGACCCGTTTCGCTATTGTTTGTAATACAAACAAGGACTTGATATAACTGTCTTTTTTAACCTCTTAAAATCCGCATCCGCATCTGCGGATGTGAAAAATCTGCATCCGCAACATGCCTGATCTAAAGTACAGGGTATCCGAAATTCCTTGCAATTTCAGGGTATCTTGGTTATCATTAAAAATTAAGACTTGCGGTTTTCGCGCTTTGTTGCTACTTTTTGATGAAACGAAAGATGACATTAAAAGCTTTTTCATGGCCTTCTTAGTTTTCATTTTGGTACCCCCTCATATTTCTGTTGTCTTGTACTTTAGAACCAAAGTGAAAACTGATATTGGTAGATATTTTTACTCGCTTAAATAAAAATACTTTTTTAAATAAAAAATATACAGGGTGTTTCATTAAAACAATCATATGTTTGGTTCATGTCTAGAAAATATAAAATTTAAAAAAAAATCTAACTACACCACTGGATTCTACGTAAAAGTTTCTATCTTTAATAATATCCAAGTTACCCTGCAATTGCAACGAAATCCGGACACCCTGTGCATATTTACCACCACAAACTCCCCAGAAAACCAAGACTATGTTTTAAATAGTACCAATTGTTACCCCATCAGGTACGGGTGGTACAGACGTTGGTAGAGGCAGTTCCCTACGCACCTCATGACATCAGAAACCTCCAGAAGGAGCGGGTGCATCTTCTAGAACAGCTGGAAGAATGCCCCAGCTCTGGTGACGAGCTGATTAGTCCTAAGAAGAGGTTAAAACTGGACCTGCTTGATCCATCGATCACGGGGGATGTTATAATAGAGGCGAATAGAGATCACAACAGAAAGGTAAAGGTAATGTAACGTAGCAGGGAGTTTTTATGTTTGTTATTTTGTCTGGTGTTGGTGGGTGTGCAGGTAGAAAGTTGGCTTTTTGTGAAACATTCAAATATCAGATATTTGTAGAGTCGGTGATCGGTCAGCACGAAGTTTAGTATTTGCTTTTTAAAAATATTTTTTTTAGATAATTTTCTAGAAACCTGCGGCAACTCCGATTTTGACGAAATTTGGTATACAGGGGTTTTTGGGGCGCTGATCACGAACCTGAAAGACTTTTTGGCGGAAACGTTTTGTTCTTGAGATACTCACCATCAGACTTGAAATTTAAACTAATCCTATTTTTACAATATTCCCCTTCTTTTTGCACACAATTCTTGATTTAAAGCAAAAGTGGCACACAATATTTGATTTTCACCTTTAAAATCCCGTTTTTTACGTATTTTACATTATTTTTGCATTAAATTGCATAGCTATACTTTGACTTATTTTAATCCCAGTGTGCCATGAAGCCCTATGTGTATGTATGGTTGCCGCATTATCAAGAAAAGCAACGCAATTTAATGCAAAAATAATGCAAAAATGTAGAAAAACGGGGTTTTAAAAGGTAAAAATCAAATATTAGATACCTAGCTTTAAATCAAGAATTGTGTGCAAAAAGAACGGGGAATATAGTGAAAATGAGCTTAGTTCAAATTTGAACTTTGATGATGAATATCTCGAGAACGAAACGTTTCCGCCAAAAAAATTTCAGATTCGTAATCAGCGCACCAAAAATCCCCGTATACCAAATTTCGTTGAAATCGGAGTTGCCGGTTTCTAGAAAATTACCTTTTTAATTCCATTTTGCTATTTTTTTTTCAAAGCAATCAGGATTGTTGGTGTCAGGCTAAGTGAATAAAGTAAATGCTTGCGAAAATGTATTATTTTTTAATTGGAAAGCAAGGGATTTTAAAATTTTAATCCCAAAGAGAAAGATATTGATATATTTTCTATATAACATTACTGCTACTCCCTTTTTATTATTAATGTTGTTTTTTTAATATTGGTGTGGGTTGCTCTGTAGCTAGGAATTAACTAAAATTGTTATATACAGGGTGTTTCTAAAGAAATGTCAAAAAATTTTGAAAGGTGATATTCCTCCAAAAAATTACAAAAACACTCCACATGAACATATGTCCTAAACGTCTTCATTTTTGAACTACAGGGTGTTAGATTTTTTAAAATATTGGGCTTTTATAATGACTTTTATACTCATTCTGATATTTTTAAAAAATTTGGGAGACGCACCCTTTGTACTCAAAAGATCAAATTTGTTCTAAACTAAACGGGGATTAAAAAAAAAACATTTATTTTCAAATAATGCAGTGGCGTACCATTTTTTCTCCAAAAATATTTACCTTAAACCCCTTATGGGCGACACTGGTAATTTTGTTTCTTGTATGCCAAAAATGTCTTCTGGTGTAAAGGGTGCACCTCCCAAATTTTTAAAAAAATATCTGAATGGATATAAAAGTTATTATAAAAAAACAAAATTTTGAAAAAAAAACTTAACACCCCGTAGTTCAAAAACTAAGACGTTTGGGACATATGTTCATATGTCATATTTTTTGGTGGAAAATCATCTCCTAAAATTTCTCGCATTTGTTTAGAAACACTCTGTATATTCTGGTGATTTTAGTTGCAGTGGAAAAGGAAGCTAATGCTTTATTGTATCATTTTTCATTTAATATATATTTTTTTTTTAATTAACCCAAGTCTTAATAAGCAAATATAAAAAAACGACCTGACCGAGTTTTTTGTGTTAGGTCATGGAGGTCCGCAGACTGTCAGAATCGACGTTACGGCACCACTCTCGTAGACCATCGGTGGACAACAAATATGGCCACTACGCCCCACACACTGTGGGCTGCAAAAGGCGGCGGACGGGTGGCAGTGACGGGGGACCAGAAGTGGGGGACATTCACATTATGTAAGTATACAAGTTGTTTATTCAATTTTTTAATTATTTCACCACATCCTAATTTAAACTCCATTCTTTTCAAATTATCTTTGAAGCTTTCTGAGCAATATATTGTCTCTTTTTTACAGGCTGAACATTCAGATGGGTCTGATCATGGTGGTTCGCGACCCGGAACTCCCCTCTGCGACGAAAACCCCGAGTTCCCTCCGGGTGAACCCCCAAACGAACAACAAGAGAAAGGGAAGGACCCCTAATGTTGCCTCTGCCTAAATGGGCGGCGCAAGTTCGGGGAACCCCCGAGTTTCAAAGGGGAACGATATCTGTCGCGGGTATAAAAGGCCAAAAAGAACACGTTAACCCACTGGCTAGTCCCCCGCCTGCCGCAACGAGCCCCAGAGTTTTACACCACCACACGCGACCTCCTAGTCCTTCACATATTGTTCCTCCCTCCCGCGTCGCCTCCGCCTCGACCTCCTAGTCTCAGTTCAAATTCCAGTGATAGCGATGGCGCATCCGGAAGTCCGTCGTTGGAAGAACGAATTAAATCGCTGGACGAAAAGTATGAAAAATGGTCGGGAAGCAGGGCGTTAAGCGCTGCTGGTAACGACGCTTTGGCCCTTCTAGACGCCAACAGGGAGAAATTTAGGCTTAGACATAAACTGCTGGAAATACAGGATCTCAAAGAAGTACAACCTTCTGAAATAGTGAAAATCAGTTATGGCAAAAGATCGGTTTTTGATGAAGATTTGAAGCGACTGGAGAGTGTGGGGGAGAAGTACGAACCCAAGGAATTCGGATTGTTTTCAAACCGACTGATGCCGATTGCACCAGCGAGTGTATCGACGCCTGTGAGCACCATCACCACTCCCGCTGCAACTTCAGCTTTAAAACTAATAACTGTCAGTAGCCAGCTACCCAAGACCCCCACTATGCTATCACCCCGATCAGCTGGTAAGTTAAATATTTATATAACGTTTTTAGTTTATGTTACTATTAATATGCATTATTTCAGCGTCAGCTTTGCCGATCCCAGCCAGCAGAGGTCTTCAATATCCTTTCCCAAGCCATCCCCCAATGCAGATGTCACCAGCTCCACCTGCACCTCCAACAGCACCTGCCGTTTCTCAAGTACCCATAGCGTCGGTAACTTCTACGGTTATCACTGCACCTCCAGCAACCTCCACAAGTACAAGCGTCACCGCGCGGGGCTCTAACCTCGGTGAAAATAGACTGAAACCGTTGGCGAATGTTCCCGGTGACTTACGAACTTCTAGTGTTAAAAATCGTAGTGTAGCGACTGTAGTTAGTGAGGTTTCTTCTACAGGTAAAGTGAAATCCAGTGAGAAAATAGTTTTACGACGAAATTCTAGTAGTACATCACCGCGAGCGGACGTTAAAACGCGTAGGAACAGTGATACAAGTGCGCGAAGAATAGACGAGAGCGAAAAATGTGAGAAAGCGAAGAGTGAAGAACAGAAGCTTATAGATAAGGCCAAAGAAGAGCTGGAGAAGCAACAGCGAGAGCAAGAGGAGAAGGAGAGGGTGGAAAAAGAACGGATTGAAAAGGAAAAACAAGAAAAAGAAAGGTTAGAACGGGAACGAAAGGAGAAAGAACGATTGGAGAGGGAGAGTGAGCTTGAAAAACAAAGGTTAGAAAAAGAACGACTCGAGAAAGAACGAATACAGAGAGAAAAAGAGAAGGCGGAAAAAGAACGCCTTGAAAAGGAGAAAGAAAAAGAACGTGAACGACTTAGGTTAGAAAAGGAAAAGGCAGCAAAACTAGAAAAAGAAAAGGCAGAGAAAGAAAGGCTCGAAAAAGAACGACTGGAACAAGAAAGGCGGGAAAAAGAGCGACAGGAGAAAGAAAGGTTAGAAAAGGAAAAGTTGGAGAAAGAAAAATTAGAAATACAAAGGCTAGAAAATCTGGAAAAAGAGAAACTTCAGAAAGAGAAAGAAGAACAAGAAAAAAGGAGCGCGAAGAACGGGAACTTCACGAGAAACTTGAGAAAGAACGCAAAGAAATTGAAAGGAAGGAAAATGAAGAACGAGACAGGGAGAGAGAACGTGAACAAAAAACTAAGGAGGAAGAGCATCGCCTGGCGAAGGAAAAAGATAAAACCGACCGCAGAAAAAGTGAAGACAGAGGAAGTAGTAGACATAAAGACTCAGACAATCATCATGAACGTAGCAGCAAACATAGGGAGAATCACAGTGAAACAAAGCATAGAGAGAATAACACACACCACGCTGAGAAACAGCAGCATGAAAAATCATCTACCAAAGAACCAAAAGAAGACAAATCAAGTAGTCGAGAAGATGGCGCAAAAACAAGCAGTAAAGAGTCCAATAGAGAAAGTCATGAACACAGACGAGAAAGCCATCATGAAAATTCAAGACATGAAAATGTAAGGGCCCAAATAGAACGCGATGCGGAAAGACGAAAGGAGAGCATTAAAGAAAACAGGGACAATAATATTTATGATAAACATAAGCACGTCATTGAAGCCAAAGACCCTAGGGATAGGGCGGTCGTCGAGACTCGTCATATGTCCCTTGATTTAGACAAAAACCAAATTTTAGACCCCAGTAAGGATCCTAACAAGAGAAAAGAACGAAATAATAGCTTGCCGGCGAATCTGGGGCTTAAGCGGCGCATGAGTTCACATGAGATCTTGGAATCAATAGAAGAATCGAAGAAAATTAAACTCGGACATGAACATAAAAAAGTTTCTGAAAGAAGAGAATCTAAAGACAGTTCTAAAAGTGACGAAAAGTCGAAGAAAAGTAAACATAAAAATAATTCTTCACATGAAAAACATAACAATGGGAGAGAAGACGAAAGGCGGAAAGAGAAAGAAAAGGAGCGCGAAGAACGTCATAAAAAGCACAAACTTGAAAAACAGAAATCCAAAAGTAAAAGCCGAGAAAAGGATAGCAAAGAAGCTAGAGAATCTCCTGTATTACAAGACAACCAACCGTCAATGAGTGATAAAGACTTCTTGGCGAAGCTTAACCTTAGAAGCAACGAGGACATCGAGAAAGAGAAACAGAAGAAGGAGAAAGAAGTTAAAGAGAAGCGAAAAGAGTTACTAGTGGAGCCAGAGAAGCACTCTGACGATTTTAAGGGAGACGACAAACCCAAAAAAGAAAGACAGCCCTCGTTCGACGCCAAAAGCGCAGTTAAATCGCCACAAGAAGATGCTAAGCTTATGGAAGAACGCAAAATGCAAAAGAAAGAACGTATCCGCAAAATGACTGGCACATCAGATAGTGACTCCGATGAACCAAAGAAACATTCGATATTCGATATAGTGGACGATGGACCGCCGTACATTTCGATGTACGACAAAGTCAAAGCAAGAAGTTGTAAGAATATGCAGAAACAAGAGGAGGAAAAGAGGCAAGAAAAGATCAAAGCCAAGTTTAGCCAGCTGAAACTTAGTAGAGCTAGGCGCGAGGAGAAGAAGCGGTCTACATCGTGGGACGAGGACTCAGATTCTGAAAAAGATCCTGAAGTTAAATCCAGACGAAGTAGAAAGGTCCTTGACAGTTCGGACGAAAGTCAAGAACGCAAGATACAAAAGCGCAAAGAACTCTTGTATTCCGATTCGGACAACTCCCTGCCTGTGCGGCCCATAAAGACCGAAACTACTGATGACGAAATTAAATCAAAACATGCCCTGTTCAAAAGCTTGAAGTCGCGAATTACTAGTGATACATCTGATGATGAATACCACAAGACCAAAATTAGTAACAAACTTATTTCGAACGATTATCACGAGAAAAAAGTTAACGATATCTCGGATCTGTTTTCAGAAAATGATGCTGAAGCAGATCTAGGTGTAAAATCGGAAAAATAACTTCTGTAAAGACGGAACTTGAAAGGCTAGTGAAAAAGGAGCGGCGAAACAGTAAGTTCCAAGATATTTCCCCAGTCGAACATCAATCATTCGACGTGCTTCACGCGGAGCCCACCGAAGTTAAGACAGATAAGGTAAACAATAGATCTGTGTTTGAGAATACTACCGATGATGATTTGGGTGAAATTAAAAAGATAAATCTGAAAAGCGAGAGAAGAAACATAAAAAGAAACAGAAGAAGCAGAGACATTTGGCCAGTAATGAAGTGTCCTGCAAAAATGAAACTGATTTAGCACAGGGCGAAGTACAAGAAAAGAAGCATCACGAAAAGAGAAAAGATCATTCCAAGAAAGACAAAAAACGCGATAAAACGAAAGAAGGGCGAGAAAAATCCAAAAAGTCTAAGAAAAATAAAACAGAGGATAAGAGTGAGTCTAAACGTGAAGGCAAGATGGAAAATATATTTGGTTCTCTATCAGAGGATTCCGAACCTGGAAACAAAGAACAAAAATGAGTTTCCTTGTAGATGAAAATGCCCAATCTTCCTCAGTTTTCCACACAGACTCCGAAAAAGAACCAGAGGTTAAAAGTCAAGAAGAGAAGGACAGAGAAGCTGAACATAAGAAAAGAAAGGAGAAAAAACGAAAAGAAAAAGAAAGGCGACTTCAGGAAGCGGCTGCCGAAGCTGCAGCAGCTGCGGCTGAAGAACCGCCGAATAGTAATGAGAACAGCATGGACTTTGCTGATATGGGCAAGCAACTAGAAGCTAATATTAAAAGATGACACATCTGAAATTGAATATAAAACTGAACTTGAAGTATCCAACGTAGAAACGTCAGATACTGTTACTTGTACTGATCAGGAAGTGAAAAAAGAAAAGGAGGAGCGCAAGGAAGGTAAAGAAAAGAAAAAGAAGCGAAAGAAAAGTAAAGATGAAAAGAAACATCATCATCATCACCATCACGACAAAAATAAAGTTAAAACTCCTGAGGTCAAAACAGAAACTGCTGAGCCTCCTCTTACAGTCACGATTCCCGAAATTAAAACTGAGCCAGTGGAGGAAGAAATTAAACCATCGACTCCTTCAAGCAGTCATAGCCAAAGCTTACCGAGTCTTCTGGATGCGCAAAGCCCTACAGAAAAATCTTCACCAGATTTTATTATATCACCGAGCACCCGTGAAATGGCGCCATTAATTAGTCCCATTCCCAAAACACCTACTTCGTCAAAGGTTAAACGGGAAAAACTTATACCAGGCTTTGGAACGGAAATTGACGAAACTCTTCACGAAAACGCGGTTAAATCCATATCTACCGAATTCGAACCTTCTCACAAAATCGAAGAACCCGTTCTTAAGGAAGAAATTAAAGAAGAAGTTGTTCCTGAACCTCCAGAAGACAAGCCTAGAGTTGTTATATCTCAGGAAGAGACTGAAGATGCAGTGGCAGCTTTGTTGGGCGAAAGTTTCAGTAGTAGCCAGTTTGACGAACGATATACTGAAGAAATTAATACGACAAGTGAAGAAGTTGCGCCAGAATTGGTGGAAGAACAAAACGTTCAAGACGATGAAGAAATGAGAAAGGCTGTGCAAAGTCTAGAAGTCGATGGTGATATTTCCAAGCCAAGTACACCACAAAGTGAGCACGAACTACAAATCGACACAGACACTGAAGAGCAAGATGAACCTGCTCAATCTAATGAACAAACACCCAAAACTTCTGAAACTCCAACACTTCTTGCTACAAAGACGCCAGATAGCCAGTATTACCCAAGTAGCAATGAAAAAGTGGCAACTCCTGCATCATTATCTTATAAGACATTAAGTAGTCCTCCATCTTTGACACCCATCAAACTATTGCCTTCCGCTCTGGCAGAAGTTAGGAAAAATCTGGAGAAAGAACAAAAGGGTTTGTCTATGCTTCCTGAAGCACAGTCTACACAAAGATCGGTGATAGCACAAACATGGCCTATAGAAAGAAAAGAAATTGTTTTATCTAAAACAGATGCTGTACCATCGGCTTCAACATCAGTACATCAAAAATCTTTTGTTACATCCTCTACAATAAAAATTGGTGAGCCGAATTATCCACCTTTGGCAAAATTGACACCTTTGGTAGAATCAAAAGTACAGCCATCCGTTTCAGCTATGCAGTCAACTATGCCTTCTGTACAAACTCCTACCAAGCCATTGGTACAACCATCTGTGCAACCAATGTCACCTTCACCTTCTTTACAAGCCTCTGGCAAATCGCATATACAAACATCTCTTTTGTCTCTGCAATCATCATTGGTATCAATTGCGCCACCCACAAAACCACAGACACATGCAACAATATCATCAGTACAGTCATCGTCACCGTCTGTACTTACATTTACTAAAGTACAAACAAGTTTACCATCAGTACAGTCTTCAGCGCCTTCTGTGCAAACATTGACAAAACCTCAAGTTGTGTCTCAACTTCACAATCTGCCAGCACGCTCACCAGTTCAAATATGCAAACCTGCATTACCAGAGGGTATGCTGTCACCCAAGTCATCAGGAAATGTCTTAAGTCGGATGCCTATTACACCGGTGATGGTTTCGAAACCTCTTCAAGCGACTACAGTGTATCTGCCGCAATCTAAAGTGGCACATTCATCAGAACCACCCAAATTAGTATCTACGGCTGATATAAGAACGCAAGAACGTCCAAGAATGATATTCCAGTCGTCCAGTGTACCGCCATATGCAGCTTTTTCACCAGGGCAGTCCCCTAGAATGTTAGTACAAGGAAATATAAGACATTTACCTCCCACTGGACTTCTAGTGCCTACACGACATATTAACCCAGTAAATTATGGCTTCATGGGACCCCATTCGTCTGCATATGTCCCCTTACCATCGAAGGAAACGCCAAATCAACTTGAAGGACATCTAAAATTAGCTTCTACCAGTGCTGGAGGCGAACAAATTAAGTCTACCATAGTTATGGCAGGATCCCATGGTGCTCATACTCCCAGTCCCCCGAGAACACCGTGTTCCCCAGTAATGAATCCACCTCATTTAGTTTTAACATGTCCTAAATCTACTCCAACAAGCTCGGCGTTAAGCCCTAGATCGCTTGCTCCAATGCAGTCACCCAATTCTAGTCAAACTTTTGTTGCCCCACCATCACCCAGGCATAGTCCAAAGCCTATTCCTGTTATCATGGAAGGTCCACATCGATCTGTGTCGCCATCCCCTGAAAGAAAGTCGCCACTTGTTTCACAAGAGCCTCCGAAGGCTCCTACGCCTGATACTGTACCTGGATTTCCAGCACCAGATTCCAAAACAAAGGAAGTGGTACATTTACCTTTACCCAGCGTGGAGGCAAGGAGATCAACACCCAGCCCAGTTATTGTTCCTAATCCAGAGGTAAAAAGTGAGGCCCGTCCACCTAGTCCTGTTAAGCTTGCTATTGAAAAAGTTACTGAAGAACTTAATATGTCTCTCGAAAAGAAAGAGGAAATTAAAGATGAAGCCAAGGAAACAGACTCAGTTGAAGAAAAAGTTAAGGACGAAATTACAGAAGATAATAAATCTCTTATAAAACCAGTTAGAGAGGAAGTCAAGTGTTCTGAAATACCGTTAGTACCAGAGAACACAGTTTCCAAAGTTGAAGAACCTACAAATAAACCGTCTGAGGAATCAAAAATATCGGAAGCTTTACCGTCTAAAGAGGAGCCGGAGAAGCCCAAACAACTTGAAATGGTGTCCTTAGATTTACTTAAATCAAGTTCTGAAAGAACTACTGATTTGTTGACAAAAGACGAAGATCCTCTCGAGAGCAAGGATGACAACGATTTTTGGTCATCTAAGGATTCAGTTATTGATTCCGTTATAAAAACATTGGGTTCTGCGGATGAAATGTCGGACGACGAAAATAAAGAACCTGTTGAATTACCTAAAACACCGGTCACACCTAAAGACAATCTCGTTGATGAAAAAGATTCCCCTAAATCGCCAGAGAAGAAACTTGAACATTCCTCTTCAGAAGAAAAGCATGAGGAAGAGACTGAAATAAATGTTGATTCGACGGATACACATCATAACATAGAAGTATCAGTAACAAGAAGTAGTGCGCGTAGAGGGCGAGGTGGCAGACCTCGCGGAAGTACTAAGATAAAGATCAGTGTTGAACGTGCAGGTATCCAGACTCGCCGTGGTAAGCTTAAGGAAGCCCAAGCACCACCTGCAACTCCCACCAAGCGCGGACGTGGCGGAAAAGTCCGTACCGAAAGAAAATCCAGCAAATCTGAATCTGATTCAACAGCCAATGATGTATACGAATTCAGAGATGACTCTGATGACTGCAACAAGGAACAAAGACCCAGATTAGTGCTTACCATTAAGTCAACTACGTCGAGTACTAGCAACGCGCAAACCACTGCTATTGTCAAGGAAATTACCAAGGACGGAACAAAAGAAATTGGGAAAGAAGTTAAGGAAGCGCTTCCGAGCAAACCTAAAGAAACACCGGCAGAAAATAAAGAAGAGTTTACATCTCCTCAAACCAATACTAGAAAGTCCAGACGGCTTGCGCAAAGGGATACGTCACGAAGCTCTGTGGATGATACTATTGAGGACGTCATTAAGAATACTCCACTCACTAGAGCTGCATCTAACCAACGAAGATCTGGACGACAAAATAAGAAACCACAACCCTTGGTGACACCCCAAACTTCAGTGTCAGACCAAGATAGTCTACGAAAGAGTCCTAGAGGTAGAAAGCCTTCTAGAAGAGCATCGGAGGCAGCCGACAATTCGTCTAGTGAAGATACCAAGGATGATAACCCCAAGTCAGTCGAGCTATCAGTACCACCATCACCATCTGTACCTTTGTCACCCAGTCAATCTAAACAACCTGAAACGGAGAAACCAAAGGAACAACCGGTAAATAATCTGGAGACGTCAAAGGAAAAGAAAGTTGATCATTGTAGCTTAAAGACAGCCATGCTTAAGCGCTTTAAAGGAGAGATGGGTAACCTGAAAAAACCGGAACCGACAAATCTAATAGACCCCGTAACTGGTGTGTTGATTCCTATGCGGGAGAGTGAAGAAGGCAAATATATACCTCTCCCAGGAAGCTCTCCAGGAAATAAAAAAGTCGCCGTAATTCCACCTACTGTTCAAAATGAACCAGCGCCAGTTAAAGCTAATATTGAGCCAACTAGGACGCAGGCTAGTGTGGTGGCTCAGCCGCACCAAATTACTGTCGTTCAACAGCAAGTTCCAAAAGTACATCCATTGAAGGCTCACGTACTAAGTAGTCCAGCTGCAAAGGCTGTAGTTACTGAACAACCCGCTGTCGCCCAACCAAAACCTTTGATAAGCAATACTGTACCAGCAGTAGTATCGCAAGCAAAAGACCTTATTTCTCAAGCTCCACCACCATCTCCAATTGTAGTATCCAAACCCAGCACTACAGTATTAATTTCACGAAGTGGTACGCAAGTAACCCAAAGTTCTAACATTTCTACTTCAGTTAACCCTCAAACCGTCGGTCCACCTTCTCCTCGCCCAGGCATACCTGTGGCAGTCACCTCGAAGCCTCAAGTGAAACCTCCAGCGATATCACCAAGCCAGCAACTACTTTCGACAAATCAAAAGCACTTACTTCAAGCGAGAGAGCAACAAATCCAGCAGTTGCAGACGGCTCACATGAGTTCGTCGATAACCCCACAACAAGCGCAGATCGTGAACAGTCAGATCGCCCACCTGAAACATCACCGTCACGAACAAGTGATCATGGGTGCGAAGGGTCCCATAACAAAGTCTTCTCATGCTTTACACCAACAGCATTTAACTGGGCAGATTGCAAGTCCACCGGTTACCAAGGCTCAAGGCTCGGGAAGAATTATTCAAGGTCCACCAACTCCAGCCGGTGCTAAGGGAGTCATGGAGCCACCGAAAATTGACGTTAACCTTCCGAATATCATACTGGGAAGGCCGAATTTGAGTCCTTCAGGACCGCAAGCTCGGTTGGCTGGTTTACCCGTTCCGGCTTATGAAGCCAGTTTGGTAAGTTTACATTTTATTTAAGGTTGTCATTTTTAGTTGTTTGCTTAACTAAATTTACAAAAGATTTATCAAAAAATTAATTTATGATATATCTTACTTCAAATAAAATAATTATTTTTTATTGCTTTGACTAACCAACCAGATTGCTGACGCAAGAGCCTATTATAACAGGAGTAGCCCTCCGCCAGCCCATCAAAATGCCCCACACTCGCCTAAGGTGAATTCAGTATTTAATAACATATTTGTTTTGATGTCGTGCCATATATAGTTACTTTATTATTCTTTTTCTATTCTTTATTATTATTTTATATATTATATTTTGCTTGTTTTTTATTGTTTATATTCACGCTTTGGCAATTAATTTTTATTTTTGAAAAAGCTACAAAAAATGAGCTTTTACATAAATTTAAAAAAAAATACATACCGTTTTTAGCTTTAGCTGCTTAATTTTTTATATAGTAGGTAGGTGACTTATAAACGTTTCCCTTACTTTTTTAACCTGAAAATAATATTTAATTAACCAAGTTAACATTTTTTTTCAGATTTTTATTTAAACAAAGCATGCTTATTATAGCAAAATATCATTTATATAATCGTTTCTCCACCTTTTCTAGGGTGAACCCATGCCCCACTTCCCCCAGCTCAGCTACGTCCTCCAGATCTAAACCCCCACTACATGCATTCTCAACATATGATGTACCAACAGTTTTTGAGGCAACAACAGCTGCAGCAACATTTCCAAAGGTATTTTTTAAATAAATACATTTTTATTTAAAAATATTAAGTTTCGGAAAACATTAGTTCTTAAGTATTTCTAAAATTCAAAATATCACGATTGATTTTTGTTCATAGGTCCGCAAATTTGGAAAAATCTGGAGAAGAGGGTGAAGAAGCTCCAGTGGGTCTTGCTGTTTCAGGAAGAGGGGCTGCCGTGCCAGCATCATTCTCCACATGACAGAGCCACAGGTATAAAATTATCCATACATCTATTTATTATTTTTATTTAAGTACATGATAAATACAATTTATTTCCATCGAGAGTGGTTGTAGACTATAGACATCTAAACAAGCTAACTAACATGTCTCTCTTTAGACTTTAGTAGTAATATTGCTTTTACCACTTTTCAGAATCGCCAGCAATTGGCCAAGTTTATAACACTCTTCCCCATACCGCCCGCCTACCCCCGTACCATCCAGGCACACGGTACTTCGACCAACAACCCGCCGAGCCCCTCCGGCGCATAGACCGCTTACTTCTCATGACAGGGCCGGATTGGCTCTCACATTCCACCATTGGGCACTCCCGATAGGCCCTTGGGCGCCCATTCTGCCGCCTCACTCCAGTGCCCATCTAATACCCGATAGACCTTCGGGAACCATACCGGAAAGACCGCTCAGCGCACATACTTGGTGCACGATAGAGCACCCTTAGGGACACCGGAGAGATCGCAGACCACATATGGCCCTGGTAAGTGTGTTTTTTTTTCTTGTTAGTCAAAGTTACATTATTTTCAAATGATTATTATATTAATGCTTTTAATTTTTCCAGAACGACCTCTGGTAGGTGCAGGCCTTGGAGCCGCTGGAAATCTTCTTGGGGCAGTGAGCCAAACACATCGGAGTAGACGCTCCTGCTAGTCAAAGAGGTATTCAAGCTGCCACTCCACCATTAGCTAGTCAAGTACCACCTCAGGCAGAGAGTTTATTTATGCTTCTAAAGGTAAGTAATAACTTTGAATCTATAATAAATTTCTTTGACCAAAATGTAGGTTTTTTTTTTTTTTGGTACAATAGGCCTCCATGGAAGTCTTCATTGATTATAAAATGCTTTTTTTCTGCATTTTAGCACTACCCCCTTGATGTGGCAAGGTCTTTTAGCGCTCAAAAACGACCAGGCTGCCGTTCAAATGTACTTTGTGTCCGGAAACGACGACGTTGCCAAATGTAGCTTGCCCAAGAATACCGACGGGTCAACGCCGCCTCTAAGAATATTCCAGAGAATGAGGTTAGAACCTATGCAGGTCGAGGGAGTGGCTAGAAAAATGCAGGTAAGTTATAAATTTAACGAGTTATCTTAGTACACCTATGAATATCCATGATATTGCTGGTATTACTAGCTATTGCAATAAAAACTTTAAAACTAAATATTTCTGATTATTTTATTTCAGATGGAGAACGAGCACTGCATGCTTTTAGCGCTACCTTGCGGCCACGATCACATGGACGTCCTTAAGCAGTCGACCAACCTGACGACCGGATTTATAACCTATTTGCAACTGAAACAGGCTGCCGGAATTGTGAATGTCGCTGCTCCTGGGACAACCCAACCTGTAAGTAGATAATTATTTTTTGCCAAGTGAACCTCAGTTGCTATGTTTCCTATTCGTCTTTTCTGCTTAAATGATATTTAAGTCACTGATTAAAGTGACCAACAACAACCTTCAACTCATAGTGCTCTTTATTTATAGATCGCAACATTTTGTTACTTATCCAAAGGAGCTGTTTTATCTTACTCTTATTTTGTTCTTTTTCAGCCGGCATACGTTGTTCACATCTTCCCATCTTGCGACTTTGTCAACGAAAAACCTACGGAGGATAGCACCGAGTCTACTCAGAAAGAGTCGCTGATATCGCCCATCTCCTGATTGTCATAACAACGGTGTAAAGAATCGAGAAACATGGTTTTATCTGGTAACTACTTTCGAGAAAAAATGTGTCTTATTCTAGTCTATTTTTTTCTGATTTTTAAGTGATAAAGGCAGGCGCAATCAAAAGTCTGCTTGGGGAAATGTATAAAGTAGTGTGTATTGTACAAAAATCGCACTTAAAAACTGTTAAGAAGAGTTTGCTACTATCTATTACTTACTAAATCATCAAAATATCTTATTAAGTATCGCTGCTTGTTCAGTGTTATTATTCTATGGCGAATATTCATAAATCTTACATACTTTGTGTCTAATATGCAAGCAAATCGCCACTGACTTCTTGAAACTTAATGTTTCAATTAAATAGGTTTATCGAGACGAGTTAGAAGACAAATCCCATAATATAGAAGACACTAGCTTAAAACTTGACAAGTCAACAAAAATAATAGCTTGGTCGCTAAAATACGCGAAAGATTCTGATAGCAACACTCTAGGAGGAGCAGCATCTTTTAGTGGGTGGAGTCATACCCACAAGCTCCTACTAGTGGGAGGAGTCATCCCTACAAGCTCCTGCTAGTGGGGATGACTTCTTTTACTAGCTCCCTCCTGGTGGGAGAAGTCTTACTATGGGTTGTAGATTTACAAATTAATTTTTACAAATACTTTATTTTCTGACTAGGGGTTTTTAGTCTCTAACGAAACCTCGAAGAAAATGTCTTATATAATAAATATAACTCTACCCTAAATTATGACGTTTTAAAAAAAGAGGGAGAAATATTAAAGTATATTAAATAAAACAAATAAAACACTATAATACTTAACTATTTAAAAAGTTTCACTGTGATTTCTTAAAAAAGATGCGTTATCTACATTATAAAACATGTCTAAAAAAAGCTAAAAAAAAATAATTTACCTACATAAGAGATCTCATATTTGAACTTAGTTTTTAATGAAGTTTATTCTTTTGTTTAGAAGATTCTTTTTATTTTCATATTTACGTTCTTTGTATATTTTTGTCCGGAATTCGGTAGAATAGGGTGTTTGACTCTTAAAAAGTTTTTATTCTATATGGCAAGACATAACCTTATATATTTTTATTTTGTGACGTAATAATAAAGAGGCTATTTAAACGCCACAGATTTTTAAACTTACCTTATATGTGTTTTTTTTTTTTGATAATCTAATTTACGATACTTTTTGTATTTCTAAACTTATACAGGGTATCTCACGACGAAATGTTGCGATCGATTCTTTAAAGTCAGCTTTTAAAATTTTAAAATTGACAACATACTTTTTGAGAAACGGTCTCCGTGAGCTGTTGTGGTGGCCTGTATCAATTTGGTATCAATATCTTAAAGATTGTAAGATATTAACAAAAATAAACACATAAAAGCAAGTTTTGATACCGTTTCTTATACACGATTATTTAAGTGTTTTTCTCGATATAAATTTATGATGTTATCACTTACCAGAACTAACTTCAGCAAACTTTATAACTGTCACATGTCTATTTTACTGCAACTTGTGAAACATCCTTACAATATTTGTAAAGAGGTTCCGCAAGTGCCTCTTTTTATTCGTAGGAAGTTCTTTTGTTTTAAATTGGGGTTGTTTAAAAGCAATTTTATATATGCTCTTGTTGTTAATTTATTTATTATAGTCGTATGGAGAAATATAGAGTTTTCGCCAAGATTTTGCAACATGTTTGACGGTATTTTGGAGGGGTTAAAGGATGTCATAAAAAATTGGAACCAAAAAATATTTGCGTAACCTGACACCCGCCCTGGTAAAGTCATTAATATACAAAGTAACACCAACGTTTTTGACGTTAAAGAAAAAAATGCAAGAAAATTGCTGTTCATTTTTTCACCTTTTTTTTAAGGTTCCAACATAGTTTAGATCGGGTAAGTGAGGTGGCCATTTTAAAATCTGGCTATATAGATAGTGCCAGAATATTATTTTCTGAGTGACTCAATATTAATTTTACAACAAAAAGGAGATAATTTTCTTTCGAAAAATCACTTATACCCCATTCACCGAAAATGTTTAAAATTTTCTCCCTGCCCCCTAACATAGAAACATTTTTTATTTTGTTGCGTCTTAAGGTTGAAGGCGCATTGTAACTGATGTAACATAATGACTGCAGCTTAACCCATTCAGTTCAAAGGCTGTAAAATTATTAAATTTTATCACATCCTCCTTTGAATGTGGAAAAATATTAGTTTTTAGGTGGGTTTCTGTTATTGAGTTGAATGCATCCACAAGATTGAAGAGGTATTTTTCAAGCTTTTTTTCGTATACAATATTTTGTTAGCCGTTGAGTTGAATACTTAAGAAATGATATGAATTGTAGAAACGGATGTGACGTTACAAAAAACCTAAAATTATGAAATACATAATATTTGTATATAGGAAAACTGAAATTTGAGGTATTGATTCTACATGATAAAATAAGGGTATAGATTGTTTCAGAGGGTAAATGTTTCGTCACATTACCTGACGTCAGAACCAGATTAGGGTAAGCTGTATTGTAAACATATATATTAAAACATAAGAAAATTTCGACTTTTAATTTGGACGTTACATACAAACTACTTTATTTAATTAAAAAAATAAACCTTATGAATACTATATTTTACTTACATTAAATACCACCACGGGTAATACAGTTTACCTTTCTTCTCCATTTCTATTCAATTTCTATTTTTTTCTTGGTTTTGGTCTCAGGTCCAATCCACCACTCTCCCCTTCCGGACTATGCTTAGGGCTTTGTCGGCGGAAAATCTGGATAATCGAGCCTGTAGCCCCAGAAATTCCAAAAAGACAACAAATAATTCAACAATCGATGCAATGATAAATTGTTGGCTGTCAAACCAAGATCTGCTACTGGGGTGTATAACCTTACTTTCACTACTGACAGTTCCCATGGCACGCCCATCTATTTCGCCATTTGAGGTACCTTCGTGTTCACCACCAAAACAATTATCAGCTTATAGGAATCTTCGCTCACAGGCTTAGATCCAAAGATGTCAATTTAGCGAATCTTCCTTGATCCCCAAAGGTAAAAACGAGTCAGTAAGTCAATATATAGATGGGTACGTCACTACCGCATTGTCGAATGTTATGACGTCACATCTCCATTTTCGGCCATGTTGTTCAGTGCCAGATATACAGTTTATTGCATTATAGAACAACCATTACACAACAGTTTTTAATTGAAAAAGTTGAAATTTTTACTTTAAATAAAAACATTTGGAACATCTTTCAACAAGTAATACTCCAAAACAATGCAAATGAAATGCGCAAATTCTAGACCACTGGATTGATCTTAGCTTGATTTTACCAACTTCCTTCTGAGAAGTGTCCTTCCTTGAGTCCTGACCGAAACTGCCTAAAAGTTGAGATATGTCGCAACCTATAAATATAAATGAATCTTGTATTATATTGTTTAACGTCAACATAACCGATTGGTAAATACCGTTTTAGAATTGGTTCTTTGCCTAAAATTGATGCATTTCTTCAGACTTACGTCATTGGCGTTATTTTTGTCTCTCTTGGTTTAGACGGTATGAAAAGAGAACAACAAGGTATGACGAAACATTCACCACCTCTGAAACAATCTATACAGCTTCATATATATTTTTTCAAAATGTCATTGTTTTTCGAGGTACAGTCCCTCAATAGTTCATTTTTGATGATTTTTTAAATTGTTGGCTTATTCATTTTTTTATATACGGGGTAAGCCACAAATGTAACTGAAATAATATACAGGGTGTGTATAAGAATATCGCAAACCATATAAAAAGGATCGACAGTGATAAACAGCGCTAAAATTCGAGATTAAACAACCAAATCATCCACCCAAAAATATTCTAAACATTGCAGAACTATAGAAAATATTATTAAAAGAAAGTTGTAGCATATATATTAGTTTTACGAATCCCATTTTTTTTTATTTACACAATGTAACATAAATGTGAATAGGTAGTTTTAGTTTTGTTTATTTAAGGTTTAATTTTTGAGTTAATTGTTAAGATTTCTCTGTACAGTGTATCTAGCCTGTAAGTATAAGTTTAGCCAGCGTTACAAATACTATAATAGGGAAAATTGTGATGTCTATATTATTATGTAAATTTTGTACATATACAAAAAAATACTGTGTATTGTGAGTATACATTATTATAATTATTACGATAAATATTTAGTTGTTTTATTTATCCACTTTTAAAGTAATTATTCCTTAAAAACAGCCACAAATCCAAAGTCGGTCTATATAAGGTCGCGACATTCTGCCATATTGCTTTGACGTGTTATGACGTCACATCTCCCATTTTTCGGCCATGTTGTTCAGTGCCGGAGATATACAGTTTATTGTATTAGTAGAACAACCGTTTACACGACAGTTTTTAATTATTATTAAGTTGTAAATTCTTTTACTTTAAATAAAAACATTTGGAATTACATCTTTCAACAAATATCACTTCCAAAACAATGCAAAATGAAATGCGCAAATTCTAGACGCCACTGGATTGATCATCAGCTTTGATTTTACCCAGTCTTGCCAACTTTTCTCCGTGGAGTGCCCTTCCTTGCGTCCCCGACCTCGAACCGCCTAAAAGTTGAGGATGTGTCGCAACCTTACAAATATAAACCAACCTTGCCACAAATCTATGCAACGCAAGACCTTCCTTAATCAAGCTAATTCACTCGTCCGTATTTTAAATTAACTTTATAGGTTGATATAGCAATGTAAGATGCAATAAAATTAAATAAAGAAGCATGTATACGCGTTTAAGAAAAGCAAATAGAGAAAACCTTTATAAAAATTATTAAAACGTCTATGCAAAGTGGTCGTACGATAGGTTGTACAACACAAGTAGGTTCGACCGTCGAAACGATAATCTGTGGCGTTGTCGTTAAACAAGTTGTATGAAACGGTTGGATTGGAAGGAAGTAAGTTTGGCTGATCAAAAATTTGTTGTAAGACTGGGTTTGATGTACGAACAAGGTTACCTATACAACTGATTGTACAACAGGTTGTGCAACTCAAGTAGATTTGACCGTCGAAACGATAATCTGTGGCGTTGTCGTTTAACAAGTTGTACGATACGGTTGGATGGTAGAGTATGGCCGACCAAAAATTTGTTGTACGACCGCATTTGATGTACGACCAATGTTATCTATGTAACTAATGGTACGACAGGTTTTACAACTCAAGTAGATTAGACCGTCCAAAAGATAATCTGTGGCGTTGTAAACGTTAACAAGATGTACTACACTGTTGGTAAGAAGGAAGTTTGTCCGACCAAAAAATGTTGTTAAACGACCGTGCTGTACGACTTGTCTCTATGCAACTGATTGTACGACTAGTTGTATAACCAAAGTAGGTTCGACCGTCGAAACGATCGACTGGACGTACCGTGGAGTCGTCGTTTAATAAGTTGTACGACCGGTTGAAAGACATGCTAGTTCTGGCTGACCAAAATTTATTGTACGACCGCATTTGATGTACGACCAATGTTATCTATGCAACTGATGGTACGACTAGGTTTTATAACTCAAGTAGATTAGACTGTCGAAACGATAATCTGTGTGCCGTGTAGTCGTCGCTTAACAAGTTGTACGACACGGTTGGATCGGAAGCGAGTTTTGGCCGACCAAAAATTTGTTGTACGACCGCATTTGATGTACGACCAATGTTATCTATGCAACTAATGGTACGACAGGTTGTACAACTCAAGTAGATTAGACTGTCGAAACGATAATCGCATATTCTGTGGCGTTGTCGACTTAACAAGATGTACAACACTGTTGATCGGAAGCGAATTTTGTCCGACCAAAAATTTGTTGCACGACCGTGCCTGATGTACGACAATTGTCTATCTATGCAACTGATTGTACGACTGGTTGTACAACTCAGAGTAGATTCGACCGTCGAAACGATAATCGCATATTCCGTGGAGTCGTCGTTTAAACAAGTTGTACGACCGACTGAAAGACATGGAGCTACGGCCAAGAAGTTGTGTAGACCGCGTTTGATTCACAAAATAACATGCTACTGGTTGTACGAAAGGTTATACGACTCGAGTAGATTAGATAGTCTGAAACGATAATCGTGGCGTCGTCGTTAAACGTTGTATGACACTGTTGGATCGGATGGAATTTGTACGACCTTTGTTGACGACTGTGTTGTACAACTATACAACTGATTGTACACGTAGTTCTGACCGTCGAAACGATAATCGCATATTCCGTGGCGTCGTCGTTTAATAAGTTGTACGACCGGTTGAAAGACATGGAAGTTTGGCCGGCCAAAAATTTGTTGTACGACCGCGTTTGATGTACGAAAATTATTAACTATGCAACTGGTTGTAAGACAGATTGTACAACTTATTAGGTTCGACCGTCGAAACGATAATCGCATAATCTGTGGCGTCGTCGTTCGACAAGTTGTACGACTGGTTTGTTACACTACTAAAAATAAAGCTAGAGAACAAAAGTTTTAAACGAAATTTTATTTATTGTACAAAGAAAATAATACATTACCAGTTAAAGTGTTGCACATGTCTAAAAATATATATACAAGTAAAAACTATCAACAAAAAATCCTTTAACCACAAAAAGCTCCCTATTCACAAAAATAACCAAATCAAGTTATGTTTGTATTTAAATTTTATTTTTACAGTAAAATAAAAACCAATAGGTATAAATAGCTTTGTTAGCGGGTCTAGTAATGAACCGATTCTGACCAGAACCGAACTGGTTTAGAATTGTTTTAAAGCGCATGTCTAGTTATTTATTAGTTCGGAATTTTTATTTACCGCGAACGATTTTCTATACAGCTGAGGATGTATTCTAACCTAGCCTTTTGGTTAGGATTTTTCATGGTTAAATTGGATACTATACAAAAAAAAAAATTAAACAAAAAGGTAAATTGTTATACTGTCGAATGCCACTCGAGGTCTCTCGGCGGAAGACGAGGGATTCCCTGCCTCCTCTCGTTTTTAACATAAGTACCTATGTGTATTTAACTAAAGATAAAATTCAAACAACAAGAAATGGTAAAATCTTGTAATATTGTCTATATTTTTTAATTAAATCTTTATTTATTTTATTGCATACATACATTCATACGGAATACAATTAAAAATCCTTTGTTTATATACGCTCAGAATCACAAAAATATAAAAAAATATTCAACAGGTATATTAACCCGCATAAAAAGTGGCAGAAACAAATAAACTGTAATACAACGGTTTATTTCTGTACCACAAAAACAGAAAACAGCTGACCATGTCGACAATGCGCATGAAATTCCGAACTGAACTTTTAGTTCCAACAAAATCCCAGGACTGCTAATCAGGTTACGAACCGGTAACGAACTGATTCCATTGTAACCCGCGAACACAGAACTGTTACTAAAAATTCAGGATTTTACTAACCGCGAACGCTGCTTTTTTCACTGCGCATGCGAATAGTCCCAGAACCGGTTCAGAATCAAACCCGCGAACAAAGCTAATATTTAGTTAAAATTATTAAAATAAATAATATATTTGGCAATAATAAAATAGAGTAAAAGGGATCCCCCTGGTTAAAGGGACTTCGATATCATTAGTTTCTAAAACAAATAATACATAAAAAACTTACTTTCTACACCACTGCGAAAGCGGAATTGTAATAATTAGATTTTGTAATCACTTAGAGTTCCTTTATGAGAAGGGGTTTAGACATAAGCAAGATTGGCGATAGCTTTTTCAGGGACGTGAGAATTACGATTTCGGTTGGCAGTTCTGTTCAAAGTTGGTAGCATTATCAGCTGATAACAGAGTCGTGCCTTGTCGATGCTTTGTTTGGTAAAAACTGTGGAAATTTGCCATTTTTATTTTGGTTGTATATTTTGCAACGATTTCCAGTTGTGAATGTTTTTGGTTAGTTTATAAAGGCTTCACATATTATTGGTTCGGACTCGTTATATTTTAGAGATTTTAATAGTGTTGAGTCGTATAGTTTTCTGTCTTTAGTGTTTCGATACATATGATACAGTTATGAGTGTCCGCTAATCAATGGTACACAGAAAAACCAGAGATTTCTCATACGAAAATATCTATTAGGATTTAAAGAAACATACCTATATCCAGAAGTTAATAATAAAGAAGATACGGAGTGTTAAAGGGATATAAATATTTTTTATTCATGCATTTGGATAATTTCTGATATGTTTTAAATATTTTAATAAAACTCGGTATCCAGGAGTTTTTAGATATCAGCTATTTATATCCGAGCAGTTGTAATTATGGCTAATACGATGTTATTGAAGGCACTTTCGGAGTGCACTGAACAACTAAAACGTGGATATCTTGAAAACGGTTGCCAAGACCGATTCTTACTAAGTATACCTTTATTGTGCAGAGAGCATGGAGAAGCTTACTAGTTTAATCAGATGGTAAAAAATTATCGAAATAAATTTAATTATTTTATTTACTATGACAACCTGTATCTTCCTTATTATAAACTTTTGGATATTAGGTATGTTTGGTTAAATCTTAATATTTTGGCATAAGGAATCTGTGGTTTTTCTGTGTACCATTCATTAGCGGACACCCTGTATACAAAGTTTTTAAAATGGTTTTTGACTTACGGAACCATTGAAATTGTTTTGCTCTGCCAGGTACCTCATCGTCCTGTCGTCGCTTTGATAATTTTTAATGTTCAATAATTAAATTACATTTATGGTTTTAATTATAAGTTATGCCTATTAATAAAATCCAATAAATTTTGTTTACAACATACGGTTCTTTTTTGTTTTCTCCTTAATTCTACGCCACTGATCTGCCTAAAATCAAACAATTCCAAAAATGGCCCGACTTGACGTCACAGCCGCGCTAGCCAATATGGCGAATGTCGTAACCTTATCTCATCAATCAACTTTGGTAATCACAATATAGCCACATTAGGATTGAACTTTAGATTACCGTTCTTGTTTTTAAACATGCTATTATGATAGAACCATTTCTCATGTGCGCATGCCTGATATGGCAATATCTAAAATATTTCGACTAGAACAAAAATTAATGCTATTACAATATATACCCTTGAGGTAGAATTGACTTTTTACAGCATCTATAAACATCATACAAATATAATTTGCAACTGTACACATCAGTCTCTATATAGTTAATAAACAATATAATAAATTGTTTACTTTTGTCATATATCTCAGCAAAAATAAAAATAAACAATCTATACTTTAAACGTTGAAATTAAATTATGATTTTAAATGAATTTCTTAAGTAAACACAGTTATGCCGTAATCTAGGGCCATACGCCATCAGGCTCAATCACGGCATGTTCCTTCTCTGGGGCCTCTGATCCTCGGGTCCGCGAACGGTCTTCATTGAACCAGAACTTGAGTATTAAAAAAAGAAAACAAAATCTTTCTTATACATTCCATGTTTCAATTTGCTCTGCCCTGGAAGGTGTCACCCGTGGTAGACACCACCGTTTGCCCCCATCCCACCTAGATCCGGGACTGCTTTTAATACTTTTTTCTTAAATACGGCAACAATTGACATATATACGCTGTATAGACGTTTTTGATGTACCCAACTGTATTTTTAAAATTTATTTAAATACGGTACTGACTCAACCTCCTTCAAACGGAAAAGCGGCGATAAAGTCACACGATTCTGCCCGATACTTCGTTTGGCGCAGAGCGTTCCCCTTCGATTTGCTCGCGCACAAACTCATTTTTCGCCCATGAATTGTAACTTTTGTTTCGCGCAGGTATACTTAAGACCATATTTATTTCATTCTGAAAGCGATGCCGCCAAGTACACAAAAATGATAAAGTAAACAAACCTTTTCGAAAGCACATAGCCTCTGACAGAGCCTGATTACATATTTTTTAGATAAATAAATAAAAATATTTCGAAAACACGTATCACATACTTAAAAAACATCCTCTTATTTCGTCTCTGGCGTACCATAAAACCTGTAACACGTGGCGTAGCCGTCCGGTTGAATATTTTTTTCTGTAGGTAACAGCCTTGTTCTGCTCCATATCATAGGCAACTATGATTATTCTTCGCTTTTGTCACTGTCAAATTAATAAAAAAATATTATATTGAAGGTAGCTCCCAAACGAGAAATTCAAATAGTACGCTAGATAGGTCCAAAATTATATAGAAATTACCCAAATTGAGTTAAATAGAACATTTTTGAAAATGTAATAATAAGTCTTATTTTATGCAATATAAAAAATTTTTATTTCTACAGTTGGTAGAAAACTATATTTTACAAGTAGAAAGTTCCTAAACGGTGTTATTATATAAGGTAACGCTAGATATAGGTTTAAATAAAATAGAAATTACGAACTCTCAGTTAAACAAAATACTTTAAAAAAATGTAATAAGAGGTCTGTTTTGTAGTAATCTAATCATTATTTATTTACTAAAGTTGGTAAAAAATATATTTTAAGTACAAGTAGAAATTCCCATTATATCCTAATTATCAGATGAAAATCGCCTAATATATGAGTATTTAAAGATTTAATTTCATTTTGGCATCCAAAAATGACATTAATCCAGGCATAACAACAATGATCACCTGGACATTTATAATGATACATGACAGCATTGCTAGGCAACACATTACGGTACCAGGTACTGTAATGTGCTATTTACTCGGCCCCAAATTAATACAGGGTAAGTGGATTTACTGGACAGTATGAACAAAAATAAATTGTTTACTATTATTTTTTTACATTTTACAAAAATATAGACAATTTTACCATGACACAATTTGATGAAAACTTTGATGTCTATTGGTGCCTAAACGGTAAGGTTTATAAACTTTGATAAAGAGTACCTTATTTTTAACACGCTTTTATTAGCTTGGGTTGTAACTATTCATCTAGGCGATGGGTGTCCGGCGACAGCAGTGTTTTGGGGCAACGGCACACGGTGTTTCTGCTCGGGGATGCGGACCGAGCAACAACCATCCAAGTTATGGAATGAATGGTGTGTGAATGAGAAGGAGTAGGGGTCAAGGTACAATAAGCCTTTAGGCTGCAGTGCACCACCTAGGGGGCGGTCGTCGGACCTGGGTGGGATGACCCCGAAAGGGTGAAAAAAAAAACTATCTATCTATGTAACGGAATCTTTGAGCCTAATTTTTACCAACTTCCAGCGATTCAATTTCTTTGAAACTTTGCACACGTATCAAGGACCGATGACAATGCAATAATTTAAAAACACTATCCCGTTATCCTGATTAAGACCGCCAGGATAAATAAGTGTCCTAATACTACTCTTGACAAAATGGCGAAGGAATTTTTAGTGAATAAACTGGAGCATTTATTTTTAAAAACTAATTTATATATCGAACTAAAAAATGAAAATAAATAATAGTTTAAAAAACTAAAAAAACACGCTTTTATATGCAACCGAACTAAAAATTAGAAAATAATTTTTCATTACAAAGAGTTTGTCACTTCAGAGTAAAAAGCGTGGGTGCATTTTACTATTTTTTCATAACTTTTCCCTCATAGATATTGGCAAATAGAATAATTATAACATTTAATATATTAAGCACCCCACGCTTTTTACTCTGAAGTGACAAACTCTTTGTAATGAAAAATTATTTTCTAATTTTTAGTTCGGTTGCATATAAAAGCGTGTTTTTTAGTTTTTTTAAACTATTATTTATTAAGTTTTTGATTATATTAATTTTATATGATTAATTAAATAAATTATTGTTTTACAAAAGAAAATGGGGCATTATTTAATTTTATTATTGTTTTATAAATGCTGGCGTTCTGGATACTTTTTGCGCTAGGGTGTAAAAGTGCTATTTTACGCCCTCATTTATAAATGCGGGCGTTTTTGATACTTTTTACCCTAGGACGTGAAAGTGCAATTTTACGCCCGGTCGTGCAAAAATATATATTACCTGCAAAACAAAATAGCAAATACTCTCAAAAGTCTGACATTTTCCTCCACAGCCATAAACCATTGCAGTCGTTAGTGCTGAACTCATTGAACTTTGAGGTCTATCAGATAACCTCGAAGGAGGCATTCTTCTTGAACCAGAAGTAGTTGGTACAGGCACATTATCACAGCTGAAATAAAACAGTTAATATACAGGGTGTCTACTAAATAATGCTACACAGCGAAATCACAGATTCCTTACGCTAAAATATTAAGATTTAACTTAACATACATACAGCCGAGCTCGTTACTTTAACGGTGGGATCGGCAGCGTCGATCACCGAGTTAAGCAACGTGGAGCGCGGCCATAACTTGAAGAAACCAAGCTGATATGAACTTACGGTGTTTGAATCTCATGGTACAATCTCTCTTCCCACTCTTCCTCCTCAGAAAACTCCCTCCTCACGTTCTCACCGCATCTCTCGGCCCGATGGTGATACCTGGGGGCCCCTGTCGAAAACTCCTTTCTGAGCATGAATTCCGCGCATAAACTTTATTCGATTCGTCGTCAAATTCGAAATAAGGCAGCCTGGTAGAGCCACTGTCGTCGGAAAAGGTAACGTCGGTGTTTCTGCTCTCCCTGAGAGGGCTGTGCTGGAAGCCATCTTGGTCGCAGTAGTCGTAGTAAGTGTCGGTGGTGGTAGCGTCACTAAATCCTATGTCTATGGTGGTTTGAGGTAGAGGACGAATGTTTTTTCTGAACATCGTTTCTGGGAATTGCGGTGGTAGGTGGGTGGTGGGTTGCGGGGATGCAACGAGGTAACCTGAAATAGGGATGTTCGTTAAAAACATTTTTGGTGTGAAGCGTCGAGACTTTGAATCAATGTTTTACGGTACATTAATATTTTACGGTGTATCGATGTTTCACGATGCATGAGGACGAACAACTCCTAGGTGCAAAACCTGATATTTTTTCAATATTTAATTTTTACCTGAAAATATAGTTATATATATATATATATATATATATATATATATATATATATATATATATATATATATATATATATATATATATATATATATATATATATATTATAAATTTGATAAGAGTTAAAGCGTTAGGCTTTCGTAAATGATGTATGATTGTGTGGGAATTAGTATTTTCAAGTAGTTCTTTTAGTTGTAACTATTTTCAAAATAAATTTTGAATGGAGTTTAATTTAAAGAATAATTTTACAATTAGCTGCAGTGTTTTAAATATGTCCTTTAAATTTTAGATAAAACTAGGAGTTAGGAACAACTTTACCTGGTATGGTAGATTTTCAGGAACTGCAAAACGCTGTTGGTGATTGGAAACTCGACGTGACATCTGAATTAAACCTTCTTATCATGTCTAAACGCCTGGAACAAGAAAAGAAGAGATGCTATTTGATATATGGCTTTTATTAAAAGTTACGTGAGTTCTAAAATTACAGACATGTATTTCATAACTAAATCCATCAATCAGCGCTATCGCAATGCGGTTCTACAATATAAGAGCGAAAGATATTGATAAAGAAGTAGGGTTAGTCACAGGATATGCGTTTTATCATTATTTTTTGTGGCTGTTGTTGCTATGGATTGTTGTTAATAAACAGTAATTTCATTGCGACTCTTTGGACCCGAGTAACCGATTCAAATATTTTTTACCGAATTTTAAAGGATTTAAATACCAAAAATACGGGGTTTATCCTGGGATTTTTAATCTTTTGAAAATTGATTTTTTGGTTGCCCGCCCCCTGCAGGAAAGTTTTAAATCTATTTGTATTTTTTTAATATGTTTAATCAAATTTTATTAATTAATCCCAAAATAGTCTATATTTTCAAAAGATCATAGCCAGTTGCAATTTTTCACTATCCAATATTTTATGCCATAAATTTTTTAGATGTCTCTAATTATAAGAACTCACCTCCATCACTTGACAGAGGCTTGGTTTGGTACACCGATGGCTCAAAGACGAATGCTGGAGTAGGGGCTGGTGTATTTGGGGCAAGGCCCAAAGCGACTTTTAGCCTCCCATTAGGGAGGCAAGCCACAGTATAGGCAGAAATATATGCTATTCTAGCATGCGTTCAAGAGAATATGAGAAGAGGGTATCACAACCACATCATTCACATTCTCTCAGACAGCCAGGCTGCTCTAAAACCTTGGATGCCTAACGTATAACATCCAAAATCACGATAGAGTGCCTGAATAGTATCAAAGAGCTCGCCGCCAGGAACAACAGGATAGAACTTCTGTGGGTTCCTGGACACTTGGGAATAGAAAGCAGATGAACTATGGGTCGTCTAGAAGGTTCAACGGTTCAGAACCAGTACTCGGAGTGTCCAAAAAGGTGACGAAAATAACGATAAGCAGATGGTCTCAACAACAACTTCTTGCTCGTTGGCATACATCACCTGGCCAAAAGACATGCAGAAGGAGACACTGGGCGATCCTTCCAAGGAACTAAAAACTGAGGTTCTCCAGCTGGAGCGCACTCAGCTAAGACAAGTAGTAAGTTACTTTTCTTAGCATGCAGGCTTTGCGGGAAAGAGGAGGAAACAGCCTCACACATAATATACAACTGCATTCCACTGACACGGAAAAGACACAGTCTATTCAGGAACATACATAGCGGGAACCCGCCTCCCGCATGAACAGCTTGGCAGAAATCTACTAAACAAACCTGATAAAGGGCAGTGGAGTAACAAGGGAGGGATGCACAATAAGCCAATAGGCTGCAGTGCAAACATGGTCGAATGACAAACTCCTCCTCACACCAACCAACTAACCAACCATTATAAGAACAACGCAAATATTATTAAGAAATTTGTAGATTAGACAATAAAATTTAATTAAAATCACCAGAAATACAAATAGAGCATTCGTTTACTTTTTAAAAATTTATACATTCTTGGGGAGGGAGGGGGAATTTTTATTTTACCAAAAGGTTGTTTTTGAAATCATCATACCATTTGGTATACAGTGCCTTTTTTTAATGTCTTCCTTTTATTTCTTGAACGGATTAATTTAAAAAATTTAAACTTTAGTATATAAAATTGATGCATTAAAACTATATTTTGGAGTACTTTTTAACAGGTAAAAATTTCAAGATGGCTGCTAGGCGCCATCTTGAAAAAAAAGTTAAATGGAAAGGGGAGTCTTATGGCATATCATTTTAAGGCCCCTGACGAGTACTTTATAACCTCAAAATATAAAGTCAAAATCTTCACCTACTACAAAATACCGCTACTTTGCCAAATACTTTCGAATAAAGTTAGATGTAAAAAAGTTTTTTTTTTAAATCTTTTACGACATCTCACGAAGGCTTATGCCTAAATACCAGTGTACCGTGAGTGCCGGGTTACTGGATGTTTAACCCATTATTGTCGTGTTCCGTCAACGTTATCCAAGCACGGAAACATGCAGTTTTGTATTTCACAGCACCTTTTAGACAACGCGGTAGTGCCACCACGGACGTTATTATTTTTAAATAACTACTACCTAGGAATGGCAGAATACTACACAGTGGTTTACCATTGCCAACTGTGAGGTGGCGAGCAATAAAAAATCCGATGTCCGACACCGAGATTCGAACCCGGATCGCTGCGGTGAGAGGCTGACACGTTAGCCATTGCACCACTGCTCGCCACAACCTGGTATTTTCTTAAAACTCTTTTTTAATTTTGATAATGGTGAAAATATACAAGGACAAAAATATATAATTTTTTTAATGACGCACCCTGTAGATTACATCACCCTTAAAAGATGAATTCCACATCTAACATTATTAGTTTTGGAAATATGGCCATCCCAATCAGGTATTTGGGTAATTTTAAAAGTACCGCCATTTTCGGGTGGGGGTAATTATTTAGTATACGGTTTTCTGCTATTTTAACGATTTTGAAAATATTTTGACGTACATGTAATTTATTAGTTGTCCTTGATAATATATATGAAGGCGCAGTTATGAATTATTATTACTTTTTTATAATAAACAATTTTTCTTTGGCATTTGTCCACTTTTAATATGGACAATTGGCAACGTTGTATAAATGTTTAATAATAAAAGTGGGATTTTAAAGGGTGGTCAGGTTAGTTCTGGTTAGTCAACGCTTTTTTTTTAATCCTTTAATTACCCCAGAGACTAATACACACTTTATGAATCCAGTTTGTGTGAATTCTTTCCTTTTATTTACTCATAAATGGAATCAGACCCTTCCGATGTGTGCAAATGCTTTCCATATTTAGCATGGTATAACTGATGTTGTTAGTCGTTTTTTTTTCTTACTTTTAGGTTATGAATTAACATTTTTCATATTTACTATATTTTTTATCTTTATTTTCAAAAATATGTGAAAAAAATGTAATTCTTACTTAATTTTACATGTGCTGTTCAGTTTTCATTAACTCGTTTTACCAATTTTACCCCGCCCAGCATCCCTTTTCACTTCCCGGTCCCGTAGGTTTTTTACTGATACTTTTTTTAAAACGGAATATTTTGGATGTGCGCCACTTACGTTTTGTTTAGAAGAGTGTCTAAAATATGTAAGTATCAATAATTTTTAAAAAACCCACTAAAATAGCAGAAAACCGTTTATTAAACTGTTACCCGGATGGGTATCACTTTTAAGACATAGTAGCTTTGTTCGCTGGTTCGATTCTGAACCGGTTCTGGGACTATTCGCATGCGCAGTGAAAAAAGCAGCGTTCGCGGTTAGTAAAATCCTGAATTTTTAGTAACAGTTCTGTGTTCGCGGGTTACAATGGAATCAGTTCGTTACCGGTTCGTAACCTGATTAGCAGTCCTGGGATTTTTGTTGGAACTAAAAGTTCCGTTCGGAATTTCATGCGCATTGTCGACATGGTCAGCTGTTTTCTGTTTTTGTGGTACAGAAATAAACCGTTGTATTACAGTTTATTTGTTTCTGCCACTTTTTATGTGGGTTAATATAGCTGTTGAATATTTTTTTGTATATATTTTTGTGATTCTGAGCGTATATAAACAAAGGATTTTTAATTGTATTCCGTATGAATGTATGTATGCAATAAAATAAATAAAGATTTAATTAAAAATATAGACAATATTACAAGACTTTACCATTTTTTGTTGTTTGAATTTTATCTTTAGTTAAATACACATACTTATGTTAAAAACAAGAGAAGGCTGGAAATCCCTCGTCTTCCGCCGAGAGACCTCAAGTGGCTTTCGTCAGTATAACAATTTATCTTTTTGTTTGAATTTTTTTTTTTTTGTGTAGTATCCAATTTAACCATGAAAAATCCTAACCAAAAGGCAAGGTTAGAATACATCCTCAGCTGTATATAGAAAATCGTTCGCGGTAAATAAAAATTCCGAACTAATAAATAACTAGACATGCGCTTTTAAAACAATTCTAAACCAGTTCGGTTCTAGTTCCGAATCAGTTCATTACTAGACCCGCGAACAAAGCTATTAATTTGAAAATCCTAGGACCGCCACTGAAAAATACCCGATTTGGCCCATCACTACTAAGGATACAATCATTCAACTATGGATGGTGGAGGAGAGGATAACCATCTTTTATGGCGGACAAGTTGAAAAAGTGGCCTTCGGAATGTAGCAAGTTGGGATGGCGCCACAGTAGCCAGTGGAGGGATTTTGGTATTTCTTTCCTTTTTTATTTTGTATCTATCTGTCCTTTTTCATTTTATCTCGCTCTAATAATTCCATGCTCATTGGTTAAAAAATCTCCTCTGACTACTGTGGCGCCACCTTAAGTTGCTCCTTTCGACGGACACTTTTTAAAACATTCAGATGGTTATCCTCCCCTCCACCATCCATACATTTAACATACAGAAAACAAATGATGACTGAACGAATCCTTGATGCCATAATCTAAAATGGATTTACCAATACCATTAATTGTGTTTTCCTTACTTTAATGCAATTAATTCAATGTAACACATAAAATATAATACGGGTTTCAAATAAATCGAATTTTAAACTATTGTTCGTTGTTTTTAACTCGCGTTGAAAAAAAAAACATCGCGGTAGACCATTATTATTTTTATAGAAGAGAAGCCGACTATCTTGTTTCAATACTAATAAACTTAAAGGATTAGAAGTATAATTACCATAATTTTTATCATTTTTTTTCAAGTAATAAGCAAACAAGGCCTTTAAGTGCGTGATATCTCGTAGTACTTATTGATTTAAGTGTCGTGTAAAGGTGTATGTTTGGTTTAAAAGGTAAGTCCAAGAATTACACTGATAAACAAAATTTTGTAGTAGTAGCCCAGCAAACACTATTTGCCGGCAATGTACATTTTTCATACTGGCATTGATGGTAAAGCATTGGCAATTGGTGGCAATATTATGCCAACATCTTATACGCATTAAAAAGTCAACCCTAAATAAACACTTAATTGCCAATAAATTTTACATGCAGGCGAATTGCCGGCAAGCATACAAAAATGGCGGCATACCAATCCTGATTAAATAAAGCACGCGTTTTTGTTGCAGGCAAATAAATATTGGATTTTTGAAGGCAAACCTTCAACGCATATTCATACTTTTTAAACCATATTATTAACATTGGTATTTAACTAACATTAAAGCAATTTTTTTGATCTGTTTTATTTATAATGGCAGCTAAACAACATTATTTTATGTTTTTTTACATAATTTAAAGGAAATGGCCTTTTCATAACATTTTATTGTTAAAAATCATGCAAATAAAAATTAGGTCAAACAAAATGTTTATTATGTATTTTGGAGCGAATAAAAATAAAATGATGGTAAAATTAGCTACGTTAATTTCGACCGAAGGTGACCGCTTTGTGCATTTGTTTTCTACGTGGTTTTCTAGCTTTTTAGTTTCTTTTTAAAGAAAAGAGTTTTTTAATAGACATAATTAAATGTATTCATTACCTAATAAGTGTGTGTTGTGTGATTAATTGGTGATGGCTAGTCGAGAAGGCAATATATTCAAGTAGACTGTTAGGAGCTGTAAACGTTTTGTTTAAAACTTTATTAAAAGTTTTAAAGACGTGTTAATAAAAATATTATATATATTTAATAGTTTTTTTGACATACCGATAGATGGCGTAATGGACAATAAACTACTACGTTTCTGCAATATCTTCGCTTTTTATCGTCTAAACCGTACCCATTAGACAAAAATAATTCCGAGAGCGGTCTGCGGTAGGTGATCTCACTTAGCTTTGAAAGAAATATCTTCGGCTAGTGTAAAAATCTGCATCTCCAAGTTGGACAGTGTTCCGAGAGATGGTACTTTGCATTGCAAGGAAATTGCATGCAGTAAGGAGTATTTTCCTATTTTAATTTTCAAATAAAATATCGCATCATTTTAGCTTTTAAAAAAAGTATATGCGACAATTTTCGTCAATAAGACGTCAGCTTGCTGCTTGGGAGTATCTGCATTTGCCCACTTTCGTGTCTTTTTGTTATCTTTTTGTCAATAACTTATTAATGATGGATGCCATCATCTTAAACGCATTTTTTTGCCAATAACTTATTAATGACGGATGCCATCACTTTATCTGCAACACGTGGCCTAATAACGGCCAATTGCTCACTTTCGCGTCTTTTTGATACCTTTTTGCCATTAAAAAGTATTGGCAATGCCAGTAAATTAAATGTACAACGCCGGCGAAAAATGTTATATGGGAGTGTAGTAGAAGAAAGCCGACTACCTTGTTTCAATACTAATAAACCAAAAGATAAGTTTAATTATTTTTTTTTCAATTTATTTCAAGTGATAAGCAAACAAGGCCTTTAAGTGCTTGATATCTCGTAGTACTTATTGATTTCTTAAACGTCTTGTAAAAGTGTATGGTTGTGCTAAAAGGTAAGTCAAAGAATTATTGTTCTACGCCCGTTAAAAATATGCTTTTATATCGTTATCTGTAATCATGAACTTCATTTTAGTACTATACATGAAGTGGTACAACAAAAAGTTACAAGTGGTACCTTTTTTAATCAGGAGACGATCGTTTACACACTTCAAACTGGTGTTTTGATTTAATTAATACCACTAGAATTTATTTTATTATGAAGTTATACAATGTAACGGTAACACATCTTTTCTTTACAAAAATTTTGCCTATTATAAAAATTGAAGTTACTTTCCTTATGAGCAAAATTCCTATTTTTTGACATACCTCGTATACCACTGCAAAAACTTATATCTGGTAATTGCATACTGGCATATATAAGGGGGTATTTACCCCCTCCTTCAGGAAGGGTTGAAACATTTTTAAGGGTTCTTTCAAAGAGGTTGTAAGTTGGAAACCCTTTTAATAAGCTTTTGTAGTAGCTTATGAACATGTTATTACATATGACATGTAAATTGTTATTTTTAAAGGTGAGAACCTTTTTTTATGCTATTCAAAATTAACCCCCCCAGGAAATAAAATTACCTACGTCAGGGTAATTGCATTTTGGGTTTTAGACCCTGAAGAAATTTTTATAAAGAATAACTTTTTTCGTAAAATTATTAGAGACATTTTGCACCTCTTAAAATAACAGACGTTTTTTGGCCTCCTTATGGTTATCGTTATTAAACATAACGATTACAGCAGCAGTTTTAGACAGAGATTTTGCAGCTTCTTTTAAGAAATATATCTTGCATCTGCGCTTTCGACACATAACCTTATTTTTGCCTGTGGTTCACCCATTTTAAAGTTAACGAAAAATCAGTATTTACTTTTATTCTTAATAAGATATAAATTCATATTTAAATATATGCCAACACTTCTGTTGATTTAGTTTTTTAAAGTAGATGCAAACAATACAGTATAAGCAAAACACAAAAAGTAAGGTTAGGTTTGGTAGTAGAATAAAAGCAAGTGTGCCAGATTGTAACATCTAAATTAATTACTGATTTAGAATATCCGTAAAAGTGCAAGTCCGTTTTAATTTCTTAACACTATTTGATTTTTATTACTGCAATAGATTTTTCGCTAATGAGAGTCTAGGTATAAATGATATTTTAATTAATACGGCATTAAAATTTTAACCTTTTAATTAATTGATATTAAATTTCTACAATACGGCAACCACGCAGTTTAACAATAACGATAACGATAAGCTCTTCGGTATTCATTCGTAATTAAAGGAGTCCGGTATGGTTAATAACGATAACGGATCGTGTTTGCGTTACTGCGCAGTCTCAGAATAACGTTAACGACAACGGAATTGCAAAATAAGGGGTGCAAAATGTCTCTATTAATAAAAAGTTTTCCATAGGGTGCACACTTAAGCAAACACGCTGTATAATATCAGAATATAACACAATTTTTAGAAGTACACACTGTATACAATGCGAGAAAATAAACAACATTTTATTATGTCCGAAAATGCTTTGTTTCAAGATACTGGGTGTTAAAATTTTCAGGAAAAAATGCCTTTTTATGTTAAATTTCCTACCACTCTAGATATTTCCACAAACACCAATGGTATAGTTAGACCCATATTTATTTCATTCTGAAAGCGATGCCGCCAAGTACACAAAAATTATAAAGCAAATAAACCCTTTTGTGAACAATGATTTATTGCAGCAAAAATATTCAACCCGAGAACCACGCCACGCGTTACAGGTTTTATGGTACGCCAGAGACGAAATAAGAGGATGTTTTTAAGTATGTGATACGTGTTTTCGCAATATTTTTATTTATTTATCTAAAAATATGTAATCAGGCTCTGTCAGAGGCTATGTGCTTTCGAAAAGGTTTGTTTACTTTATCATTTTTTGTGTACTTGGCGGCATCGCTTTCAGAATGAAATAAATATGGTCTTAACTATACCACTTCTTTTGACCATTACATTACATTTTTTTGCTGTAAAACTTTAAAAAATCGACCAGTGGCGTTCGAAATTAATTAAAATTAATAATATTTTTGAACACATTTTGTATGTGTATACATTTTTTAACAGTGGGAGAAAAATAACTATAACCGATATTTAGCGTTATGACATGTGTTAATGTTTTTATGGCGTCTAGTGCCTGGTTTTTGACTATAAAATAAAGTATTATCCTTTGAAACGCTTGTTTTTGTTGGAAACCTATTAAATTCAAAATATTTTAGTGGTTTTGTCATTAAAACCTTCAGTAATAAACTTAACGATTTTATGATTTTCAAAGACATGGTGTTTTTTTTCAATCGAGAGGCGCGTCTGAGGTCGCGTTGTTTATACGTACTATCATAAAGAGCATTTTCTTACAATTAAAGGGTTTTTTGCAAGAACAACCAATGTCATTTCTAGCATAGTGAATGGCGGATTTACATAGTTGGCGCCCGTAGGCTATTCATTTTGCCGCCCCCGAATTTTTATATCTGTCAGTGGCGACTATTTAGGTCTAGTAAGTGAAGTGCCACTTCACCAAAAATAAATAATAAAACATAAAAAAATATGTTACTATTATTCAATTCATTTTTCTCATTTCTATTCCTTATTTGTAAAATTCACCATGAAAAATCTAGCATATAAATTAACCGCTGGCGCGAGTCGCTTTCCTCCTCTTTCGGCAACGCGAGAAGTGTATTGCAAATATAAAACGGACCGAAGTATACACCTCATGCGGGGTTTTGTTTACGCTTTGACGCTCCGTTGCTATGACAATGCTATACTTGCCAGCGGCCAGAATCGCGGGTGGAATTATCAGGTGTATTGCTTGGTAAATCGCTAACCTTAAACAAATTTTACGGATTATTTCGATTGTTTCAGTTTGAGTATTACAGTGATTTTTCACAGGAAGAAATTAAAGGACAGTACAGAGCACTTCTCTATGAAATATTAGATAATATTTTAATGGAAATGGAAGTAAGATTCGAAGATTGTTACAAACTACAATTTCTTTGTCTTGCTGATACTGCAAAGTTTGGCCAGTATAACCAAACTTTTTCCACTGATTCTTTTCAAAATTTATTAGAGATATATACCGAATCATTTCCAGAATAGCGGCTCAAAAATAAACTTGACCTAATATTTGCTGATGAAAGTTATAGAAATATTTCATTGCAGCAGTTAGTGAAACAAGTTGGCGTAAATAAAGACATTTTTACCGAGGCGTATAAACTTTTTCGCTAATTTTAACGATATCGTCGACAAGCGTGTCAGTGGAACGGAGTTTTTCTTGTCTTAAGCGTTTAAAAACTTTCTTAAGAAACAGTATATCCCAAGATAGACTTTAATCTTTGGCCAATATTTCAATTCAAAAGGAGCTTCTACAGGAACTGATAAAAACTTAATCATTTTATGAATATATAATTGATAAATTTGTGGCATTAAAAGATAGAAGGATTGACTTGGGGTATAAAATTTAGGTAAGTTTAGATATTAAGACTTTTTACTTAGACTTTTGATAGTTGGATATTTTCAATTTTGCTAAAATGGTGAATGCGCTACACCAGTTTTTAGACTCGCGAGCCGCTACTGATATCTGAGTCTATAATCATATCAACGTAAAACAATTTTTAAGAGCAAACAAAAAACATACTTATAGTCGAGGCAATGAAGTATTAAAAAAGGCCAAAAGTTCGGAATATTTTAGGACAAGACGGATTGAAATGAGATTTTTTGCTTAGCTTTTAAAAACTATTTATAAAATTCCTACCTAATTTTTACCTTATACAATCAAAAATCGATTACGAAACTTAAGGGGGTGATTCTACTTGACAAAATAAGGGTAGAGCTTCATATACATTTTTTTCAAAATGTTATTCGTTTTCGAGTTACAAGCCGTCAAAGTTCAAGTTTTTATTTTTTGTTTTTGAATTGCCGGCTTATAGGAAAACCGATTTGACTAATATTTGAAAGATAGGCTAAGTCGTCTGCGCTTCAGCATTTTAGTAACAATTCATATTGATTGTGTGCCGCTAGAGGGCACTTTACCTACATTGCCCATTGTTTTCTTGTCATAAATGTTTAGTGTTGACAGCTACAGTAGTTTTTAGCATGTTTTCTGAAAGACTGATAGCAGGCCATTAAAAAAGGTGCTCTTGATTTACCTCGCTAAATCCAACGGTTTAGATGTAAATCACCCTTAAAAATTAAGTGGTACATTTACGTTTCTTATTTCGTTACCACCAGCTACCAGGTAAATAGCTATCAAAGTATACTAAAGCTGTCAGTTTAACATCAAATATATTCGCTTTTTAAACTATTTAACATAAAATCTTAAAATAACTAATAATTGCTAATCACCAATATTCAAATATCGAATATTGTGATATCCATTTTTGTTATGTAAAAGCAAATGGTAATGCAGAGTTGGCAAGAAGATATTGTATGGAGTGTTATCCGGAAAGAAATATCCCTCATGCTCAAACATTTTCCAGTGTGCACAGAAGGCTTGCGGAATGTGGTTCTTTTAAAAGTTATAATGGAAATAAGGGAAGACCTAGAACTGCTAGAAACGTGCAACAAGAAGAAAGAGTGCTTGAAATTATTGAAGATAATCCAGGTACTAGTACTAGCAAAATTGGGAATGAAGTGCGGCTCTGTCAGACTAGTTCATGGGGGGTACTAAGAGGAGAAAAACGCTACCCGTTTCATTTACAAAAGGTGCAGGCTCTTTATGACGATGATCGGCCGAGACGGTTGGAAATGTGCAATCAGATCCTAGCTTAGTATGACCACAATAATCGAATAATTGGCCTCATATTATTCACTGACGAAGCTGGTTTCACTCGTGACGGCATAACAACACCACAACTTCCATACATATGCTTACGAGAACCCAAACAATGTGGTAGAAACGAAACATCAGCGTAGATTTTCACTGAATGTGTAGGCAGGGATAATGGGAGATTGCCTTATTGGTCCTTATTTCTTTAATGGCCCCTTAACTGGTGACGTATATACTTAGATGTTATCTAAAATCGTCTCCCACTGTATCTAACAGATGTGCCTTCATGTTTTCATGTTTTTTAAGTAGAATTTAAAAATAAAAAAGGTTATTTTCTTTTACTGAAGAATTTCATCGTATTAGACATATATTTATATGAGATTGTTCTTATTTCTCATTGTAGAATCAGCCCTTAAAGTTTGTCGGTTGAGTTACTGGACACCCTGTATATCCAAATTTTACTTGTATCATCATAAGCCGTTCTTTTGTTTAATAAAGATCATCAAGAAAATAAATATCCTTCACTTATAAGTGTTTTAATCCCCAGATTCCCGAGATATAATTAAAAATTACGCCGTTTTCATCTGTTTTCAATGTGCAGCATTTATAAACACTTTTTGAAGTTTGTATTAACAGACGTTTCGTAAATATACAATATACTTATTTACTACAAACGTCTGTCACTTAAAATAAAATAATTTAAATACATATAAACATTGGTGCCGGCAGGATGACTTTCAGGGGGTGTAAAAGTGGAAAAAAAGGTCCTTTACTAAAATGTTTTTCGAACATAAGCCTCAGCAAGAATAACATACAGGGTGATTCAAAAATCAATCACGACACTTAAGGGGTGATTCTACTTGACAAAATAAGGGTAGAGCTTCATATATTTTTTTTCAAAATGTCATTCGTTTTCAAGTCACAAGCCGTCAAAGTTCAATTTTTATTTTGTTTTTTTGCCATATTGCATTTATTTTTTAACTAATCCAGCTGATATTTGGCACACAAATCGAGCTTTGCAGATTCTAAAATTTTAAGACAAAAGTACTTTTTTAAATACCGCCAGACCGCACTTTACCTAAAACTTAAAATTTATCTACATCATAACTTTTTATTTTGACAGATATCGTAAAGCTGGGGCGCCATTTTATAGACAATCAAAAACTTAAAAAATAAGGTACTCTTTATTAAAGTCGATACTACCTTTATTTTGTCAAGTAGAATCACCCCTTTAAGTTTCGTGATCGATTTTTGAATCACCTTGTATACCCTCAAATTATTTTCAAGAGCAAAAAAAAAAGGTCTTAAATAATAACAATAAAAATAATAACAGCAATTTACAAATTATTTATTTTGCTGTAAAAACTTTTAGATTTCTATAACAAAAAAACATTACAAAGGTTATAACAAAAATAAAATAAAAGTCGTAATGTTTACTCTACTATAATAATTAAGTCAATTAAAAAAAATCTGTTTATCGATTTGTTGACCCACTGCAAAATTTTGAGTGTCAACTATGAAAATTTGGACTTTTGTCTTTCTTTATTAAAATAAATACCAACAAATTAAATAACTAACTTCGCATGTAAACCATAGATAACCAACATTTAGATCCGCAGTGGCAAGAAGAATTTTTCGAATTTTTACGACCTTGCGCAGGAAACAAATGGACGGGTAGATGAACATGCGCACCACATAACACCCACCTGTTATGTGATGCGCACTTAAAAGCCGTGGCAAAATACAAACACCGGCACCCCGTACCCTCCGTCCGCGGTCTAACCGTGACGATCATTAGCTACCGTACTCCGAACGGAAAACCAGGACGCCGTCGACAAATTCTTTCCGATAATGCGGATAGTCTGTTTGGCGCCAGGCCCGTTCACCCTCTATTTGCTTGCGCACAGACCCGTTTTTTGCCCACGAAATGTATTTTTTGTTTTGCGCAGGTAATAGTATTGGGAATCCATCAAGATCAGTGATGTAAACAAGGTGACACGCCGCACAGGGCGTCGATATGTGGACTATATGGACAAAAATGTCAAAATTAATATTTTCTTAACAACTTAAATGTATAATATGTATTAAATGTGTAATTGTAATAATATTAAAGTACTGCTTTCTGTAGTAAAAATGCATTGTACCCTACTCAATTATCAATAACAGAACTATTCTAGTGCAATAAAACTGATACGATGTTTTTTCAGAAATCCCCATCTCTCAACGCACTGTTCATCGGTCTGACTTTTTTATTTTTTTGACATCCCACGAAGGTCTATGCCTAAATACCAGAGTACCGTGGGTGTCGGGTTATTAGTTGTTTAACGCATCGTTCCCCCTGTTCCGTCAACGTTGTCCAAGCACTGAAACATGCAGTTATGCATTTCACAGCAGCTTTTAGACAACGCGGTAGTGCCACCAGGGTCGTTGTTTTTAAATAACTACCTAAATATGTCTCCCCCGCTGGGAATCGAACCTGCGACCTCTGGCTTCGAAGATCAAAGCTCTGTCCACTAGGCCATGGGGGAGTTCTCATACATTGAATAATATTTCAAAAAAAATAATATTTAGAAAATTTCTGACTACGCCACTGCATTTTAGGTAAAAAGTTATGAATTGATCTGTTTTTACCTTCTTAATAAGTTGTCAGTCAACTGAGATAAAAGGGGTACCTGAAAATGCAATATTTTTAATATCGCCCTGCAGATCAAAAATTAAGAGTGCTATATATTAAATTAAAAAAATAACCTCAAAATTTTTTACGCACCCTGTAGAATGGCAGTTTAATCTTTTTTACTCTACATGACAGTACTAATATATCACTTAATGTTTTTCTTTGCAATTTTATAAATAAAGTCATAGGACATTGTTTAAATTTAAAATTCTAAAAATTATTACAATTTTTTGGTACCTTCTGTATTATTTAAACATACATATTTTATTGCCCTGCCTTAGAATGTATTTAATAGCTATTTATGTATCAAGGGCGTTACTAGGGCTATAATGCCCTGAAGGTCGAAATAGCCCGAGGGCTAGATTTCGACCTGATGGGGATTATAGTCCAGTAAAGCCCGTGGTGCACTACAATGCTTTATGTTTTACCCAAAAAAGAGTTTTTCAATGACTAATTACATTATTTATTCGCAATATAAAAAATAAGTTGCACCTGTACCTGTATACGTAAGTAGATAATGACTGGTGTTAAGTTTGACTTTGATGTTTCTATCAGTTAGTCAGTTGGCATTTTTATTTAACGATTTGCTCAAAATGGAAGAAATTCCACAAAATATAAGAGAAAAGGCCATAAAAGCGACCGAAAATCTTTTGCCAGTTAAATCAAGGCAACAGTATGATCGGGGGAGTATGGCATATTTGGTATTTGGAAAGATGCGAACGCAATTCTTCAAATAACCGAAACCGTTTTAATGGCATATTTTCAGGAACTGGTAAGTTATTGATTTTATTTTAATACATATGTTTGTATAAACTTGATCTTTATTGTGAGAGAAATAAAATTGGATAAGCAATACAATTTCCATATTAGCGCATTAGGGCATTATAAGCGGGCATTATCATAATGCCCGCTTATAATGCCCTAGTGTGATAGCAGGTATTATTGCTACCATAACATATTCCGTTTCTAAGGTATTACAGATCAATAATAGATGGGTAAAACATAAAAAAATTGGGCTTGCCATTATACAGGGTGCGTCAAAAGTTTTATTTAAATGTAACCATGACCATAATTTTTAGGCAACCCCGTAGCAATACCTTTGTTTAAATACTATATTTATTATTAAATAGTTTTTAACTGGTAAACAGTTATCAGTTATTTGAAAAGTTTTAGAAAAATTTGTTGACCCATCTTTGTATGAACTTTTCTCTATATTTTCCAACGACGTATGGACCCAGCGATTCATTCATAATTTTATGATAAACATTAAGCCAACAATCCTAATAGGCAAAGGGGGTGAGGCAAGCGAGAAATGAAAATGGCGGACTTACTTTTTGACCTTGGTCGATAGTATGCACCCAACGACGTTGGTCTCTATTTACTGTGAGGTGCGGAAATGAATAGTCTACCCTTCTACAAACAAAGCACTGCCTACCCATACTGTCTTTAAAAACACTTTCTAATCACCAATAAACACCAGAAAATACACAAGAAAACGCATTATAAACTTTATTTGATCACTTTTGGCTTTCCAAATTGTCAAATGACAGAAACCAACAGAAATGACAAAGCAAAGGGGCGTTACCCACAAGCGTTTAGGAAAAGTTCATTCATGTTTTATTTACGATGGAGTAAAATTCTGATGGCGTTGCCGGGATTAACAAATATCAGCATTTCTTTTAAAAAGATAATAACTTATAATATTTAAACATATTTTTTATTATGATATCTAAAATGTATAAATATATCTGTATTGTCCATTTAAAAAGTTATATTACATATTTTTTAATATAGAGGCTTATCCAACAACTACTTGTGGTTAGTAAGTTTAGAGTGGAAAAATTTAATTTGGCAAACCGTATTTTAGCGCTTTTACTGTGATGTATTGATAACAAAGCAATTCAAATTGATTGGGTGCCGCTAAAGACCTTTTTGTCTACATGATAAATTGTTTTTGGCATAATTTTTGAAAGGTTATAACTAGAAAATCAATGATATTATTATGTTAAAAAATATATGTGAAGCTGTGCCATTATTTTGTCATGTAAAATCACCTCCTTAAGTTTTGTAATCGATTTTTGAATCACCCTGTATAAAAAAGAAACATTTTCCAAAAAGAAAATTGTGTAAATAGACAAGCTGTAGGTAAAGTTACAAATGGTCCCCAAACATGTTGAAATAAACGGGAAAAAATTAATTTAGGTATAGGCCTTGTATTTTCTTCGATATGAAAACAAGTGTATTTTGTAAAAACCCATTTTTTAATCCCTGAAAATTCACTAGACCGACAAAAAATTTCAAAATGCATCACAGTGCAGTTAGAAAGATAATTTGGGATACAAAATACGCGCTACTGACCCAGCAATAACTCATATGCACTAACAAGGTTCTCTGTCGCGCTCACTCTCATCTCTTCTTCCAGTCCGCTTCTATTATCTTCAATCTTCGGTGGCCCTGAAAATGGCCAAAGTCAAGAAGTCAGCGGGCTCTTGGTCAGCGGGGTATTATAACGAGAATACTGAATAACCTTAAAACAGGATCGGACCCATAGTCCTTTCCAATCACTCTCGAAATAAATCACCATTAATCCAAAAGATTTTAACACACTAATACTTAGTTCATATACTTGCAAAATGCGATTTGCGAAACGTGTTTAATTGGTCAATTTTTAACGATTTTCGAATGATCTTCTTCACATCAACGACCTTCTCTTGTCCACAACTAATTCCATTCATAGTTTCGCCGACGATAGTACCCTTCACTCCAGTTTTCAGGTTCCTAAACCCATCACTAAACCTGATTTGGAAAACAAACGCAGAGCGATGCAGATATCTCTTTTGCAGGATCTTAATTTAATATTGGATTGGGGCACCAAAAATCTCGTCAATTTTAATGCATCCAAAACACAATCATGTTCCTTGTCGCGAAAAAGAGTCATCAAATACTCATTCTCTACTTATGAGCGGCCAAGTTTACAGAGCAAAGACACCTTCAATCTTGTGGGCGTCACATTTGAAAGTAACCTTAACTGGCTTAAACACATTGTATCTATAGCCACGGCAGCTTCAAAAAGCTTGGATTTCTCTTTCGAGCCAAAAAGTATTTTTCCCCTTCTAATTTATACACTTTATATGTGTCCCAAATCCGACCTTCCTTGGAATATTGTTCTGATATCTGGGGCATGGCGTCCCCTACAACCCTAAGCGTTCTTGATTCTATTCAAAGAAGAGCTATTCGTCTCATTAATGATTCTTCACTTACAGAAAGGCTTTCTTCTCTTGCCCATCGCTTTTTATAGGTACTTCCACGGTTTTGTTTTAAAGGAATTGTCCAGTGTAGTTCCTCCACTCACGGTTCCCAACAGAGAAACTCGTGGTTCCGCTATACGGTCCAACTGGACAAGCCCCGAACTTTCCACTTTGTTCGTTCTTTTATCCCTAGAGTTTCTAGAATGTGGAACCTCCTGGCCGTGGAGGTCTTTCCTTCCCCCAAATCTTCAAGTATTTAAGTCCCGTGTCAACAAACTCCCTCTTACCTCGCTTAAGAAACCAACGGTACGTTATCGGTTAATAAAGAAGGTCCTTACCTTCATAAATAGTGATATTTACCACAATAAAATGTGATATCGATGCATAAACTACAACAACAAGAACCTTCCAACTTACAAACTGTACTTCACAACCTCATTTAAATAACCCTTAACAATATTTAAACCTTCCTGGGGGAGGGTTGATTACCCCCTTTACCCTCCTCCGTCCCTTATCTACCCAGTGTTTTCAATATCATAAGTAGGTATGTCGGGTCACAGCATGTTTGGCTAAGATAGATTAAAGCTGCACTAAGAAGGCTTAGTCCCTCCTGACCACTACGCTTTCATACCTTCCCAAATGGTCAGAAAAAACTTAGTGTAAACAAACAATTATTACGGTCTCATCCCATTTAAATAGTTCTACACCCATCCTTTTTTTCTTTATAGACTTTACAATAGCCCATGCTCTTGTCCTTTTTCAACGCGTGGACTAGGTACACAACTGTTTCTAGTGTATGTAAGTTGCATGCAACGAGGTCAAAAGAAAGCGTTACAGAAGTCACCGAAATTCTTGGAATAAAGCAGTTGTTAAGTTTTAAGTGGTCCATAATACCGAATTTACTAAAAATGGTTTAAGACACCCACGGTACGTTAGGTATTTAGGCTTCCAGCCTCCGTAGATTGTCCAAAGACAAAAAAAGAAATAAACTGGAGACCTCTAGATGCAAAAACCAGATTATATTATTCTATTCTATTCTATTTTCTTCATGGTTTTGGTCCCTTCAGGTCCAATCCACCACTCTCACTCTGCTTTCCAGGGCTTCGTTCCTGGGACCTCCTAAAAAGGTATCATTCGCTAAAGATGAATTCAACCTTTTAACACCCTGTATAATCCTATATCTTTATAATAAAAAAAATAAAGAAAAATAATATGCATATAATAAGAATAGAGTCACTCCCGGACCCCACGATAAAAGAGCTATCAAATTCAATAAAACTGTCACTATATACAAAAGGCGAGTGCTGAGGTCGAAGAATTTTCCCACAACTAAACGTCTGCAACGATGCCAGAATTCCTTTTTAAAAAAATGTGGTAAAAGTTTCATTTTAAACAGTTTGTTGTAAAAAGAAAACTGATGATATGGGTTTAAAAAAAAAGCTTGTCATAGGCCGAGCTTATAAATTAGAATTTAATTTTAACATCTGAGTTGCGCAGTTGCATGATAGGATATAGGATCCTCCTTGCTAAGGATAGTGCCCGGCTTGTTTATGTCGGTTTAGGTCGTGCCTTATTTTGGCCTTAGTTCAACTTCGGAACTGTTCGTCGAACCAGAGCGGCTGCCGATCACAAAATCGATAAGCTTTTAAGTAAAATACTTGAAAACCTTGCTTTTTCAAATGTATTTCTATAGTTGTGGTATAAACAAAACCCTACAACACAAAGTAAAGAAAACCACTAAATTTCTTCCCCTTTTTTTAAGGTTAATGGTACTGTCAACATGATTTGCAATAACTCTAAATTATGAATTTCTGTATATTTAAATAAGGCATTGATATAATTTTCGAGCTTAATAAGACAACTTGCAATAATTCTCTAGTATTAGTAATAGCATTAGTCGCAGATTCAAGGAACATACATTTAAATTGGAAGTGTTTATAAATCAAATTTAATTTTGGTCGTAAGAAACGACCTTGAAATTCTCTAAAATCCAAAACTTAAGACTAAAATAGGGAAAATATTAATTGCTTATGTGCCATTAAAAGGTTAAAACCGGCAACTCCTTTTTATTCAAGTTTCATTACTTATTTTTTGTTAAATGTAGCTAATAATTGCCACAAAAAATTCTAAATTTAAGTTACGTTAACACTATTACTAATACATCCTGTATAATATTTGTTTAAACAGTAATATTTATTTTGCAAATCTTTATAGTTAAGAAATTTTGTAAACCTCTAGATGGAATAATAACATAGTAAGAATGCATTTTAGTTTTAAGGGTTTTTAATATAACATCTTTTTGATCCACCCGTGTGACAATTCTATATTTTTTTGTTATAAACCATAGATACCTGTGCACAATTCCTAACACTTTTTTTTCAATTGCCAAACCTTCCTCTTGAATCACGTCTATCTATTATAAAAAAACGCATCAAAATCCGCTAAGGTAATATCGAATTCTAAATGCAAACTGTGGGCTTTTTTAACACTCTGTATATGTTTTTTTGAGTATTATACATATAACCTTCGTCTTGAATCACTCTATCCATTAACAAAAACGCATTAAAATCCGTTGAGAATAGTAACGTCATACCAAATTTTAGTTATACGTCAATTTTATGCGAAGAACCAATTCTAAAACGGTATTTACCAATCGGTTATGTTGACGTTTAAACAATGTATTATACGTCAAAGTTGTCACCAATTATTCCCGCGGTTATAAATGGTCGAACGCCTAAAATTGATGATAGTTTATCCAAGATAGCCGACCCCGTGCCCACTTCTTTGGGCGTTAATATCTGAACTTTCTGTTTAATCATAGTAAATTATAGCCTATAACACTCTTGAATACTGTTCCTTTCTGATTGTGAAAGAATTTTTATGATAAGTTCAGTACTTCTGAAAATTAGCGGCTACAAACAAACCAACAAACCCACAAACAAAGTTACAAACTTTACCTCTTTAAATATTAGTATATTTAAGCAAGTACATTTGGTATATCGGCCAGAAAGGCAATAACAAAACAAGCACTATTAGTCACCCACGTTTACATTGCCCAATACCCAACAATAATCTACAGATTTTTTAAAACTTTTTCACCTGTTCTTTTAAAAGCCTTTAGTTAACGTACGTCATTGGCAACTCCTTCTTTGGCAAAGATAATTCTTAATAGTAAACCTTCACAGGTGATAAAAGATAAGATTTCAGCAGCCTCTATACTTTTTCAACAACTACGTCACTTCTTCAGATGAAGAAGTTCTGCAATACTGAAAAACCTAAGAAAGTCAGAGAATGGTCTCTCTCTTAGGATGAATAGATGCCATTAGCAGTCTCAGTCCATCTATTACTTTTCTCTCTCTCTTTTTTTTCTTGGTTTTGGTCCCTTCAGGTCCAATCCACCACTCTCCCCCCGACTATGCTTTCCAGGGCTTCGTCGGCGGAAAATCTGGATAATCGAGGCTCGTAGCTCCCAGAAATTCAAAAGATAACAAAAATAATTTTACAATCGATGCAATGCATAGAATTGTCGGCTGTCAAACCAAGACCTGCTACTGGTGTTACGTTATAGCCTTCACTTTCACTACTGACAGTTCCAAGGCGCGCCCGTCTATTTCCCGCCATTTTGAGAAATACCTCGTGTTCACCACCAAACAGGATACCATCAGCTTAACAAGGAATCTTCGCTCCGCAGCGCTTAGATCCAAGAAGAAAGATGCCGTCAATTTAGCGTGAATCTTCCCTTGATCCTCGAAGGTAAAAACGTCCGTACGGCACCTCTAACCGCCACTCCGGGAAGGACTTTGTAGTCCTCTACGCACATCCGCACTGTCCGGAGGTCAAACAAAGAGTCCATCTGTTACTTAACTATCTATCCTAAAATCCAACAAACAGGCAAAACGAGTCAACTCGACAACACCGCATCCTCATTCTTCCTTATAAAACCAGCAGTATGACAACACTCCGAATGATATATACTTATACAATTAAATTTAACCCTTAGGGAACAGTCACGTGCTACATAAAGTTTATTTTTGAATCTCCAGTAACAATGCGACATGATTACTGAAGTTTGAGGGTACTGGCAATTGCTTTATTCCCTAGTTTAAAAATGTAGAGATTCGGTGCTCTTCTGATAAGAAAAAAAAATCCTACAAAAAGGGATTTAAAGCAAATAAATCCGGTACATGCTTGTCTTCGCGGCCGCCTTTGGTATAGATTTCTTTTATGATATGCCGGTTGATGCAGCTGGTCATCGCACTATGGGATAGAAATTTATTTTTTTGGTCAAAATTCTGAAACTTACAATCTAACTTAAAATTGGGTGCTTTTTACTAGAAAAATATTATAAATTATTACAAATGCTTTTTAGAAACCTAAAACTTATATGTTATTATAAATTTACACTCTTAACATTATTATTTTTATTGTACAGAATAAACTAAAATGTCAGCTTGTTTGTTACTTCGGTAGTATCTCTAATCAGTAATCCGATGATTATTATCTCATATGATATACAGGGTACGACAATTAGGTATGATTTTTTAAATGGAATGCCCTGGATGCTAGACACACCAAAAATCTTTAAAATGCTTTAAAAATACTACATTTGATGTGTCTGCCTCCAATTTGTTTCCGGAAATATGACCATCCAAATCTGAAAAATTGTTTTAAATTATTTTAGAAGCGTAATAGAGATAACATCTTTCCCAACTTTTTTATTTTTTAACGTATGAAAATAAATAAAACACCTAGTTTTGTTGGGTAGATTCTGTAAGAATCAATATCTTTCATCAGAATGCTTTTATCTTTTAGGATATACAGTGTAAGGACAAAACATATTAAATTTTAAAATGGAAAACCTTGTAAATTATATAAAATCTTGTATCTGTCCTTACACTCAGAAGTAGCAGAAAAGTAGAAAGGCAATTGTAAGTACAAAAACTGATAAAAGAAAAAGGTAAAAAAATCTTTGACAAAAGTAGCGAGACCGCGGCTGCATCGGAAACACAACAATAGCTCTTATTATTTAAACTCTTATACTTTTTTAGTAAACAAGGCTAATAATAAACTAAGTAGATTAAATGTTGTATATTTATCTTTACTTAAAATACATTTTCAAGTTTCTTATTACCCGAATAGAAGTCGTCATATCCTTTTATAATTTTGCGTACATGTAGTTTGGAGTATCTACTTTGAAAACACAGCATGAGCCATTAAAATTTCAAAGTTGCTTTTTGGCCAAAATAATGGATTTCTATCCCATAGTGTATCGACGCGTCGCTGTAAAGGATAGCGGGCTCTGTATAAAATAGTCCGATTGCAGGCGGCCTTTTTATGTTTTTTTGTATTATTTTCAAAGGGTACCGAATTTGCGCTTTTAAAATGCAACTTTTTTGTGCTTCCTGTATGTACCATCTAAGTTAAACAGTGTTCTTTATGCTCATTACACCAAACCGGTATACTTTGTAATAATCGCTCTGAGTAACCGTTTTTAAGATACAGTAAATAATTAATAATAATAGCATATTTTGACATATTTTAATCGTGAGTAACTTTAGAACAAATAAAGTTATCAAGATGCGGTTTTCGCAGAAATAGTAATTTATAGTAACAAGTGCATAAAGTGATACTTTCTTTAAGAACGGGAAGTTTGACAGCACGAGCCTTTAGGCGAGTGCGGCAATCTCCACGAGTAAAAAAAAGACACTTTATGCATGTGTTACATACTATATTTCTTTCACGACTGTATAAAATTTCCCAAAATACCATTTTATAGCATGTTTTATTTATCTAAACTTATTTTAAAATTTTAATTTTTGCAGCACAGCCATTATATTACAACAAAAAATCATAGCCTCCTTATTTTTAAGAGACAATTATCCTCTTCATAACTATGCATTTATTATTTAATTTTAGAAAATTGTATGTACTTACTTTTTGTAGAAATAATACTAAAACAGTATAAATTCCTTTTCAATTTCTTAGTCATCCAAATTCATTATTACTATTAATTTTCAATAATTTCTAATAAATTTATTTGCAAACTGTCAAATTTTAAAACTAGTGACACATAAACTAAAAAGAAATAATGACGAAATCAAAGGTAACCTTGACCGTTTGGTATTGAGTTGATGTCACGTTTACTGTTACACTGCAATAAACTGATATCTTTAGTCTTATTGTAGTAGGCACTGAAACAAAACACTAATCCAAAGTGTAAAAAAGCTTCAAAGTATTTAAAAAAGTTACTTTTCTAACACTTTCTATAGTGTACTAGAATGGAGTACTTTAACTCATGTTAACAATTAAAAAACAGCATTTTTCTTAACGGTCGTGGAAAAAAGTTTTGTATAATGGGTGCGTTTTTTAAAACTTACAATGGCTATATTTTCTAAACTAAGGCAAATATCAAAAATAAAAAATACCATTTCTATAAAACCTGGGGGGAATATAATAAACGTTTTTAAAAACACCTTTATCAACCCCTTAAGGTACACCCCAGTCTTAAAAATCTTAAATGGCAACACCCCTTATGTGGCACCTCTCTGAAAGCTTGCTTTTTAAGATCCCTAAACTAAACATCAAAAATCACCCTGTAACATCACTTAAAATAAACTGTTTTTTTAAGCTCCTCTAAATCTACTCAAGTGCTTATTTTTTGTACCTTCAGTTTCGAACCCGTTAATTTTTTGTTTGCTTCAGAACAAATTATGCAAAAATGCTAATTTTTATTCTGTGTTAAGCAGGTATCGAAACGAGGTAAATTAAGATGATTACAGAGCGGTCTAGTTGGCTCAAGCCTGATGATAGATGTAGCTGTAATGCATATTCCGCAAGTCTTAAAATAATTTTAGTGTCAGTTAATAGTAAGAACATTTTAAAAGCGCAAATTCGGTACCCTTTGAAAATAATACAAAAAAACATAAAAAGGCCGCCTGCAATCGGACTATTTTATACAAAGGCGCCGCTATCCTTTACAGCGACGCGCCGATACACTATGGGATAGAAATCCATTATTTTGGCCAAAAGCAACTTTGAAATTTTAATGGCTCATGCTGTGTATTTTGCAAAGTAGATACTCCAAACTACATGTACGCAAAATTATAAAAGGATATGACGACTTCTATTGGGGTAATAAGAAACTTGAAAATGTATTTTAAGTAAACATAAATATACAACATTTAATCTACTTAGTTTATTATAGCCTTGTTTACTAAAAAAGTAAAGAGTTTAAATAATAAGAGCTATTGTTGTGTTTCCGATGCAGTCTCGCAGAAGTCTCGCTACTTTTGTCAAAGATTTTTTTACCTTTTTCTTTATCAGTTTTTGTACTTACAATTGCCTTCCTACTTTTTGCTACTTCTAGAGTGTAAGGACAGATACAAGATTTTTTATAATTTACAAGGTTTTCCATTTTAAAATTTAATATGTTTTGTCCTACACTGTATATCCTAAAAGATAAAAGCATTCTGATGAAAGATATGGATTCTACAGAATCTACCCAACAAAACAGTGTTTTTATTTATTTTATACGTTAAAAAATAAAAAAGTTGGGAAGATGTATCTCTATTACGCTTCTAAGAATAATTTAAAATTATTTTTCAGATTTGGATGGTCATATTTCCAGAAACTAATTGAGATAGACACATCAAATGTAGTATTTTTTTAAAGCATTTTAAAAAATTTTTGGTGGTGATATAATATTCAGGGTATTCCATTTAAAAAATCATACCTATTGTCGTACCCTGTATATCATATGAGATAATAATCATCGGATTACTGATTAGAATACTACCGAATTAACCAAACAAGCTGATATTTTAGTTTATTTTGTACAATAAAAAATAATAATGTTAAGGGGGTGTAAATTTATAATAACATATAATAAGTTTTAGGTTTCCAAAAAGCATTTGTAATAATTTATAATATTTTTTCCAGTAAAAAGCACCTCATTTTAAGTTAGATTGGTAAGTTTCAGAATTTTGACCTAAAAATTAATTTCTATCCCATAGTGCGATGACCAGCTGCATCAACCGGCATATCACAAAAGAAATATAGCAAAGGCGGCCGCGAAGACAAGCATGCCGATTTATTTGCTTTAAACTTTTTGTGATTTTTTTTCTTATCAAAGAGCACCAGAATTTACATTTTTAAACTGTTCCTACCTACTCGCTTCTATACTTTCTGTGCATAAGAAGAATCATGGTAAAGAAAGATGAATGAATAGAAATAAAAAGCCCGACCGAGAAAAAAATTATTTTAGTTTTGAAACCAGGCTGATTCTCCAATTTTGAACACTAAGTCTCGCATGCGACATCCATATCATCTTCGCTTCAAATTTATACGCTGCACAGGCTCTGTTCCAGCAGGCTGTCAGGAAATGTTAGCCCAACCGTTCGGTTTTACTGCGCACGTCAAATTTGTCAGTTCCAGCAGTGCCATGTTTGCTAACATTATACAATTGTTTGTTGTTTCAGCAGCAGTTTTATATGTTTAAACATGTTTGAAACTGTCTGAAAGTCAAACTTCAAACATTACTGACAAATTGTTAACATAACCTTATTGTATTGACGTATGTTGTATGATGTATCGCCTTGTTTATCTTTCGTTCCAGAAAGCTGTTGCCAACATTTCGGGATTTAATGTTTGTAGCAATTTCAGCGTTTTACGATTGTTGCTAACATGTTTTCAACATTCTGCTGGAACGAACCTTATATGTATCCTTTGTGCCCTCTGCGATCTTCAAGTTGTGCGGTCAGTTTGTAGGAGGCTGCATAGCGTCCCCGGGTAGGCAGTTGAAGAAGTTGTACGGGCGTTTCTGTGCCCTTGGGGATCGAGAAAGACTCAGGCTAAATTAATAGCATCTTTCTTCTAAAACCATGTTGTGAGTTAAGATTCCTAAAAACCTGATGTTTTATGTTAGCGGTGTGCACGTCTTTTCTGTAACGGCCGAGGACGGTGGCGCCCCTAGTGGAAGCGTCAGCAAGTGACAGTGAAGGTTATGTACAATAACAGTAGCAGTTTTTTGATTTGACACCTACAATTTATGCATTAAATCGATTATTACTTCGTATCGAACAAAAGTAAATATTTGAATAATTTGAACCGGAATTCTGGAGCGGAAAGCTCGACCATCCAGATTTTCCAATGTGTAGAAGTCCAGCATATCCGGAAGGGGAGAGCTGATTAATCGTCTTGCAACGGACCAACAGCAGAGAGAGCAAAGCAAAGCATGTATCCCTTGATATCTTGCTTGATATATCCAAAGCTTTCGACCAGGTTTTGGCATGACGCTTGCCATAATGAAACTTCCTTCTACAAAACTCTGTTTCATGACTCTACTTTTCTCTCTGATCAATCTATATCTAGTTATTGTAGATGGCCACTCTGTAAGCTCTGGCCCAATTAAATGCTGGGGTGCCTCAGGGTTCTGTACTTGCAGTTCTTGGTTTCTTCTTTTACATCAACGACCCTCTTTCTTCCACACAACCAATTACATTCACAGTTTTTGCTTGGACAATAGTACCCTTCAATCCAGTTTTCAAGTTCCCAAACCAATCTCTAAGCCTAGCTTAGATAGCAAACGCAGAGCGATGCAGATATCTCTTTCAAAGGACCTTTATCTAATATTGGATTGGGGCGCCAAAACTCTCGTCCAATTTGATTCATCAAAACTCAATCATGTTCCATGTCGCGGAAAAAGTCATCAAACACTCATCCTTTACTTATGAGCGACCAAGTTTTGCAGAGCAAAGACACATTGAATCTTGTGGGCGTCACATTTGAGAATAACCTTAACTGGCATAAACCCATTATATCTATATCCACGGCGGTTTCAAAAAGCTTGGATTTTTCTTTCGAGGCAAAAAGTATTTTTCCCTTCTAATTTATACACTCTGTATGTATCCCAAATCCGACCCCCTCAGGAATATAGTTCTCATAGTTGGGAAATGGCGTCCCCCACAATACTGAGCATTCTAAATTCCATTCAAAGAATAGCTGTTCACCTTATTAACGATCCCTTGCTTACAGAGGGGCTTCCCTTCTCTTGTCCATCGTCGGGCTGTAAGGGATCTATCGCTTATTTATAGGTACTTTCCACAGCTTCTGCTCCGAGGAATTGTTCAGTATAATTCCTCCACTTGCACCTCCCTAACAGAGAAAACTTCGTGGTGGTGCCGCAGGTATGAATCCCCTATTCGGTCCAGCTGCACAGGCCCCGAACTTCCCACCTGTGCCTCGTTCTTTTATCCCTAGAGTTTCCGGCAGAATGTGGAATCTACTGCCCGCGGAAGGCTATTTCTTGGAAATCTTTAACTATTTAAGTGCTGTGTATATTATACACTTTTATCTATATTTATATAGGGATAAAAAGATACTTTAGAACAGAAGTTTTCAAACTGTTTTTCACAGTTTTGTATTATTTTTTTGCAAAAATATATATATTACAGAAAAATCAAGAAAATTAAGACACTATCAAAAACAAAATGTCAAAATAATGTTTTGGTGATAGAGACAATTTTGAAAAAAATTCAAAAAAATGTACGCGAAATTTTGGTAGCCATAGGTGTAATTGTGGTGCAAGTAACAATGTCTCTTTGTCCCTCAGGGAGTAAAGTAGCACCCTTAGACACTGAAACAAGTGATTAAAGTAGTTACTTTAGTCCCTGAAGTGGAAAAATAAATTTCATAATAAGGGATCCGCCTTTCTCACCGCATCCTTAGAGCTAGTTCATACAGACGCGAAAAAGCGGGCCGCGAAACGCAAATTGCATTCTCATTGGTAAATTTCACATAAAATTAAGGGCGGTAATTCAAACATTAAGATAGTTTAAAGATGCTGCGAATTCGCAAAATTTAAAATCTAGTGGGCGGGAAACTTGAGATAATTGTAATTTCTGGCGGATATGTCGCGTGCGCACATGCGTAGAAACAAGAGGTTATTTGTCATATGTCATTTCAAAACAACATTTTGTTATTGTTATTTTTATGTTATTCTATTAGCTGTTTGGAACGTTATTTTTGTGTTCGTTCTCTTAAGTATTTTGTGTTTTTGATTTGAATTTACATTAACTTTTTAGCCCTTTTCATTTATAACAAATTTGCAGCGTTTCTGCGTCTTAGTTGCTAAATAAATGTACTATATTCTTTATTCATTACATCAGATAAATGTTATATTATTAAAAGGCGTGGGGTGCATTTTACTATTTTTTTCATAACTTTTCCCTCATAGATATTTGCAAATAGAATAATTATAACATTTAATATATTAAGCACCCCACGCTTTTATTCTGAAGTGACAAACTCTTTGTAATGAAAAATTATTTTCTAATTTTTAGTTCGGTTGCATATAAAAGCGTGTTTTTTTAGTTTTTTTAAACTATTATTTATTTTTCATTTTTTTAGTTCGATATATCAATTAGTTTTTTAAAAATAAATGCTCCAGTTTATTCACTAAAAAATTCCTTCTGCCATTTTGTCAAGAGACACAGAGGATCTGTAAAGGAATTTATTTATCCTGGCGGTCCTAATCAGGATAACGGGATACTGTTTTTAAATTATTGCATTGTCATCGGTCCTTGATACGTGTGCAAAGTTTCAAAGAAATTGAATCGCTGGAAGTTGGTAAAAATTAGGCTCAAAGATTCCGTTACATAGATAGATGAATGATAGATAGATAGTTACAACCCAAGCTAATAAAAGAAAAACAAAGAAAAGTCTCAAAACGAACTTAAGAGTAGCGTCACCACCCCATATAAAAACAATATAGAAGGCTGGCAGGTTATGTTGTTTGCCTAAAATTTCGGCGGAATTTCCGCAGCATTATAAAAAAATTACAAAAACGCGATTTTTTTGGCCAGCTCTTCGTTTTCGCAATTCGCTTTTCAAGCGTCTGTATGACCTAGCTTTTATTTTGCCGATGCGAAAACTAAAATCGATTTTCAGTTCGATTACAAACTTGTTTATAGGGCCAGTTATTACAGTTTGGCAGATTAAAATTGTTTTCAGTTGTATGTGTAATAATATGGTGTGTGTTTTTTCAACGCTGCCCGCAACAATGCAATAAAGCAGATGGTTCGATAAATACTACAAACCGCTGATTGCTCCAAACCTATCAGGATATTTTACCGGCAATTTTATACATCAGTAATTTAAAACATGCAAGAAATCAAATATAAAAGGTATTTTTCAGTCTGAAAGATTTTCTGATTTTTATTATCTTTGGACAAACCACGAAGGCTAAAAGCCTAAATACTAACGTACCGTGGGTGTCTTAAGCGAGGTAAGAGGGAGTTTGTTGACACGGGACTTAAATACTTGAAGATTTGGGGGAAGGAAAGACCTCCGCGGGCAGCAGGTTCCACAATCTAGAAAACTCTAGGGATAAAAGAACGAACAAAGTGAGAAGTTCGGGGCCTCGTCCAGTTGGACCGTATAGGGATGCATACGCGCGGAACCACGAGTTTCTCTGTTGGGAACCGTGAGTGGAGGAACTATACTGGACAATTCTTCAGAGCAGAAGCCATGGAAGTACCTATAAAAGCGATAAATCCCCCACAGCCCGACGATGGGCAAGAGAGGGAAGCCTTTCTGTAAGTGAAGGATCATTAATGAGACGAATAGCTCTTTGAATAGAATCGAGAATGCTCAGGGTCGTTGGGGACGCCATGCCCCAGATATGAGAACAATATTCCAAGGGAGGTCGGATTTGGGACACATATAAAGTGTATAAATTTGAAGGGGAAAAATACTTTTTGGCTCGAAAGAGAAATCCAAGCTTTTTGAAGCTGCCGTGGCTATAGATACAATGTGTTTATGCCAGTTAAGGTAACTTTCAAATGTGACGCCCACAAGATTGAAGGTGTCTTTGCTCTGTAAAACTTGTAAGTAGAGGATGAGTATTTGATGACTCTTTTTCGCGACAAGGAACATGATTGTGTTTTGGATGCATTAAAAATTGACGAGATTTTTGGCGCCCCAATCCAATATTAAATTAAGATCCTGCGAAAGAGATATCTGCATCGCTCTGCGTTTATTTTCCAAGTCAGGTTTAGTGATGGGTTTAGGGAACCTTGAAAACTGGAGTGAAGGGTACTATCGTCGGCGAAACTATGAATGGAATTAGTTGTGGACGAGAGAAGGTCGTTGACGTGAAGAAGAAACAATGTTGGTGCCAAAAGGATGATTTTTTTCTTACTGCAATTTTTCTTTTTGGAAGAAGAATATTGCAGACGTTATTTTTCTTGCGTGTTGCCCGGCTACTTCCAGAAAATATTTAAGTGATTTTTAAAGTATACTATACAGAGTGTCCCAACTCTATTTATACACTAAATAACTTTGCTTCCCGGTTACAGATACAAAAATATACTTAAAATAAAAAAAGTTGATTTGGATACACTCTTGTTACTTACGAACAGTACCAGTTATTATACAACAGACTCTTTATAGTAAATTAGATTTTCTTAAATGGAACACCCTGTATATTTCAACAAATTTTGACTCTGTATTAATCATAGATAACCTACATTTAGATCCGCAGTGGCAAGAAGCATTTTTCGGATTTTACGACCTCGCGCGCAGTAAACAAATGGACGGGTGGACGAACATGCGCATTTAAAAAGCCGTGGCAAAATACAAACACCGGCACCCCGTGCCCTCCGTCCGCGGTTTGACCGTAACGCTCATTAGCTACCGTACTTCGAACAGAAAGCCAGGACGCGTCCAAGGGAGATTAACTTTTAATAAGGAGCGCTCAATTTTTATATTTGTCCGAAATATAGGTTATGTTTGTGACGTCACCTTTTTGCCATAATATTTTTTTATCTGACAAAATAAACCAATACTTTCATACCATAAAATAAAATTACCAAAAAAAACATGCAAAAAATGTATCTTACCCTTAATAACGATTTTAACGTAAAATTCCCTTTAAAAAAAATATCCAAAGGTCCCTGACCCCTGTTTACAGGTTTTGAAAATTCTCTGTAACTGCAGTACCAATAACTACTCAATTTAACTGTAAACAGTAAAAACTAAACATATATAAAAGTCTAATGACCTAAAAGCAAAAAAAATAACACCAAAACATCGAAAAAAGCTTTCCAGTATGATTGTAAACAATGAATTACGGGAAAAGATTACGTCACAAAATTCTAGCGAACATAGGCTTAAATGGGATCGAGCGCTCCTTATTAAAAAGTTTCTTACCTTCCTTGAACAATGCTAAATTCTTTGGTCAACAGCTTGGACGCTCGCTTCTGTGGAATCTGATGAAGCGTGTATCCATCGAGTACACACGCAAAAGGTACGTATAATTTGCCGCTTCATGAAGTTAGCCAAGCCAGCGCCCAAACTGATGACCAAAAATTTAGCATTATTCTGGAAGTCTATAGTGAAACCACAATTGTCTTGCTTTTACCTATAGATTCTTCTCTTACAATTAGAGAAACGTCAAAGTAGTATTTCCAAAAACTGCCACATGAGCGCTGGGAAGATCTCGTAAAAAATAATAACAGTAATACAATAAAATAATAGTTTAAAAACTCAAAACGCGCTTTATAGTTCAACCGAACCAAAAATTGGAAGATAATTTTTCATTACAAAAGTAGTTTGTATTACAGTAATAAAAGGTCAAACAATGAATCATATATTATACCCTCAAGAATAAAATTATAATAAAATTTGAAGATAATAACAGAATAATTCACTTCAGAATAAAAGCGTGGGGTGCTTAATATATTAGATGTTATAATTATTTCATTTGTAAATATCTATGAGAGAAAAGTTATAGAAAAAAATAGTAAAATGCACCCCACGCTTTTACTCTGAAGTGAATTATTCTGTTATTATCTTAAATTTTATTATAATCCTATTTTGAGGTATATAATTATGATTCATTGTTTGACCTTTTATTACTGTAATACAAACTCTTGTAATGAAAATGATTTTCTAATTTTTAGTTCGGTTGCATATAAAAACGTGTTTTTTTTTTTCAAACTGTTATTTATTATTTATTATGAGTACCATTTTTAAAACTAAATAAATGTATTTATTTGAGCTAAATTAAATCCGGCCTCGTTCTATTAACTCAAATAGATTTGCCAACGAATAAATTAACGATGAAGTCTACCTTCATAGGTGGGTTAGTGACCAAATGACCTATGGACGACCGCGCTTCAAAACCAAAACCATATCTATAGTGGGGAGCCCAAGAGCTAAATTTGCAGTTACTGTGCGTCATAAAGCTCATTAGGCGCAAAGCTTAGCTGATAAGAAGAAAATAAATAATAGTTTAAAATGAAAAACACGCTTTTATATGCAACCGACTAAAAATTAGAAAATAATTTTTCATTACAAGAGTTTGTCACTTCAGAATAAAAAGCGTGGGGTGCATTTTACTATTTTTTCATAACTTTTCCCTCATAGATATTTGCAAATAGAACATTTATAACATTTAATATATTAAGCACTTCCACGCTTTTATTCTGAAGTGACAAACTCTTTGTAATGAAAAAATTATTTTCTAATTCTTGGTTCGGCTGTATATAAAAGCGTGTTTTTTTGGATTTTTTTAAACTATTATTTATTTTTCATTTTTGGTTCGATGATATATCAATTAGTTTTTTAAAAAATAAATGCTCCAGTTTAAGTATTCACTTAAAAAATTTCCTCTCGCCATTTTGTCAAGAGTCACAGAGGATCTGTAAAGGAATTTATTTATCCTGGCTGTCCTTAATCAGGATAACGGGATACTGTTTTTAAATTTATTGCACTGTCATCGGTCCTTGATACGTGTGCAAAGTTTCCAAAGAAAGTGAATCGCTTCGGAAGAAATTGACGTGAAAATTGAGGCTCAGAGACTCACGCTACATAGATCAGATAGATAGATGAGATGAGATGGATAGTTACAACCTGAAGCTTAATAAAAGCGTGGGTAAAAATGGTTGATGGGATTCAAGAATATAAGCCCAAAAAGTACAGTATTATTTATAGCTTTCGATTAATGTTCAGGCGCCATAAGCTGTAATTTTCTGTCACCTTGCGGGCACCGGCTGATTAAACTCGAAGTAAATGCGGATTGCGTGATATTGTCCAGTGAGCACTTTTCTGCCTAGTACCGATCGTCAATACCGCCGCAGGATTACGAAAAGTTTTCAGCTGCTTGATTCGCGTGAATAGCTGGCGCCAGGCAACATAAAAAGCTGATGAATTTCTTTAAAAGGAGTAAAACTATTCGAAGGTTACATTTTTATTTAACTAATTAATTTCATTTAAAATACTGAAGTGCGTACAAGTGGCGCGGTGTTTTTCGCAGCTGTACTTGGTTGATAATGCTGTTGATATTATACCAGAGTAGAGTAAAAAAAGTATAATTTATTTAAATAAAATCATTTTATATTATATCTAACTTTATTAGAAATATAACCATCCTAATCAGGCTATTCCGTACTTATTACAGTACTCCATTTTGCAATATACAGGGCTATTTCTAAGTTGGTACTTTTCTTTGGCCACTGTATAAAACGCACGAAATAGGCAAGTATTTTCGCTTAGTAACTACCAATAGTGCTTAAATTTATTTGGAAATTTTTTCTCAGGAACTCACGAATGTTTTGAGAATTATCCTCGAGCGCTGGCGACATTAAAAATGCATTGTTTAATATATTTTATGCTATTTATTTAATGACTTAATAAAAGGTTATATTTTGGAAACAATGAACAAAATTATTAACTAATAAATATCTCGTTGCTCTTGAGACAGCATCATCCACCTGCAAGCTTTTTTGACCAGGTCTGGCATGCCGCACTCTTCAATAAACTTCCTCCCATGGTCTTTCAACTAAACTCTGTACTTGGCTCTCTAGTTATCTATCTGATCGACGTATATCAGTTATTGTGGACGGCCATTCTTCAAGCTTTCACCAAGTTAATGCTGGAGGTGCCTCAGGGCTCAGTTCTGGCACCAACATTATTTCTTCTTCACATCAACGACCTTCTCTCGTCCACAACTAATTCCATTCATAGTTTCGCCGACGATAGTACCCCTTCACTCCAGTTTTCAGGTTCCTAAACCCATCACTAAACCTGATTTGGAAAACAAACGCAGAGCGATGCAGATATCTCTTTCGCAGGATCTTAATTTAATATTGGATTGGGCGCCAAAAATCTCGTCCACTTTAATGCATCCAAAACACAATCATGTTCCTTGTCGCGAAAAGAGTCACCAAATACTCATCCTCTACTTATGAGCGGCCAAGTTTTACAGAGCAAAGACACCTTCAATCTTGTGGGCGTCACATTTGAAAGTAACCTTAACTGGCATAAACACATTGTATCTATAGCCACGGCAGCTTCAAAAAAGCTTGGATTTCTCTTCGAGCCAAAAGTATTTTTCCCTTCTAATTTATACACTTTATATGTGTCCCAAATCCGACCTCCCTTGGAGTATTGTTCTCATATCTGGGGCATGGCTTCCCCACAACCCTAAGCATTCTGGATTCTATTCAAAGAAGAGCTATTCGTCTCATTAATGATCCTTCACTTACAGAAAGGCTTCTCTCTTGCCCATCGTCGGGCTGTGGGGGATCTATCGCTTTTTATAGGTACTTCCATGGCTTCTGCTCTGAAGAATTGTCCAGTATAGTTCCTCCACTCACGGTTCCCAACAGAGAAACTCGTGGTTCCGCGCGTATGCATCCCTATACGGTCCAACTGGACAGGCCTCGAACTTCCCACTTTGTTCGTTCTTTATCCCTAGAGTTTCTAGAATGTGGAACCCGCTGCCCGCGGAGGTCTTTCCCCCCAAATCTTCGAAGTATTTTAAGTCCCGTGTCAACAAACTCCCTCTTACCTTCGCTTAAGACACTCACGGTACGTTAGTATTTAGGCTTGTAGTCTTCGTGGTTTGTCCAAAGGACATAAGCAAGACCGGGGATAGCTTTTGTCAGGGACGTGAAGGTGTGAGAATTACGATTTCGGTTGGCAGTTCTGTTCAAAGTTGGTAGCATTATCAGCTGATGACAGAGTCGTGCCTTGTCGAAGCTTTGTTTGGTAAAAACTGTGGAAATTTGCCATTTTCATTTTGGTTGTATATTTTGCAAGGATTTCCAGTTGTTAATGTTTTTGGTTAGTTTAGAGACTTCACATATTATAGGTTCGGACTAGTTTTATTTTAGAGATTTTGATAGTGTTTAGTCGAATAGTTTTCAGTCATTCGTGTTTTTATATACATATGATACAGATGAGTGTCCGCTAATTAATGGTACACAAAAAAACCTCAGATTTCTTATGCGAAAATACCCATTTAGGATTTAAACAAACATACCTATATCCAAAACTTAATGATAAGGAAGATACGGGGTGTTAAAGGGATATAAATATTTTTTATTCATGCATTTCGATCATTTCTGATATGTTTACTTACTAGTTTACATATATACAGAGTAGTACCAAAAAATTGGGTACTTTTAGAGAATTTTAAATAGTGTACCCATCGCCCTCTAGTCTACACACAAAAATTAATATTAGATCTGAAAAGCTAATGTTTAAAACCCCTAGATACCGTTTTATTAAGATTTTTACTATGACACCCCCGTATCTTCCTTATTATAAACTTTTGGATATTAGGTATGTTTGGTTAAATCTTAATATTTTGGCATAAGGAATCTGTGGTTTTTCTGTGTACCATTCATTAGCGGACACCCTGTATACAAAGTTCTTAAAATGGTTTTTGAATTACGGAACTATGGAAAATGTTTTGCTCTGCCAGGTACCTCATCGTCCTGTCGTCGCTTTGATAATTTTTAATTTTCAATAATTAAACCACATTTATGGTTTTGTTTTAAGTTATGCCTATTAAAATAATCCAATAAATTTTGTTTACAACATACAGTTCTTTTTTGTTTTCTCCTTAATTCTACGCCACTGATCTGCCTAAAATCAAACATGGCCGAAAATGGCCCGACTTGACGTCACAGCCGCGCTAGTCAATATGGCGAATGTCGTGACCTTATCTCAGAAAATTGTTGTAGGCAAAAGTTGGGCGTCTCGTCAAAATAAAGCTACTCACGAAAAATTAGCTTGTTAGTAATGAATGGTAAAAATGGTCCAGGGATCCCTAACTGTCGGTAAAATATCATAGTTTTTTTAAATAGTTATAGAATTTAGATTCTACCACAGCTTTACTAATTGAAGGTTTTTGCATACTTCCTTACAAAAATGTGATCATCATGATTTTAAACAAGCTATAAATAGATAAGAGTACGTAGATTTTTCTTAAACTATAGGTGACCTTGTATAAAATGTTATTACAAAAATCTATTGAATTTCTATTAAAGAACATCATTATAAACGGGTTTATTAATTGTTTTTGGTTTGTTAGTAAAATATATGTATGTACATCCGACATTGTTTTTCTACATTTATTTTTTCACAACCAACAAATAAATGAGTTAATATAAAGTAAATAAACCTAAGGATTTTAGTTTGATTTTAGAAAATAATTTTTCATTAAAAAAATATTGTCATTTCATAGTAAAAAGCGTGGGGTGCATTTTACTATTTTTTCATAACTTTTCCATCATATAGATATTTGCAAATATAATAATTATAACATTTAATATATTTATCACTCCACGCTTTTTACTATGAAATGACAATATTTTTTTAATGAAAAATTATTTCTAATTTTTAGTTCGGTTGCATATAAAAGCGTGTTTTTTTTAGTTTTTTAAACTATTAATTATTTTTCATTTTTTAGTTTCTGCTACTCTTGACAAAATGGCGAAAATTTTTTAATGAACAAGAGTGGCAAATTTTAAAATTCTTCCAACAGATTGCAACTCACTAAAAAATTTCTTCTTCATTAAGTAGCAAAGTTTGAAATTTTGCCAACAGATGGCAATCCAGGCAATGTTTGGACCGTTGCCAATATATTGCAACCCACTAAAAAATTTCTTCTTCATTTAATAGCAAAGTTTGAAATGTTGCCAACAGATGGCAACCTAAGGTGTTGTTTGTATGCTCATAATGGATATTTTTTCCTGGCGATCCAAAAGATGACGGGATACTGTTTGCAGATTATTGCATTGTCATGTTTCCTTAATACGTGTGCAAAGTTTCAAAGAAATCGAATAGCTGGAAGTTGGTTAAAATTAGGCTCAAAGATTCCGTTACTACATAGGCAGCCAGATAGATAGTTACAACCCAAGTTAATAAAGAAGCGTGTTAACGGCCGATCACGAAACTTAAGGAGGTGATTCTACTTGACAAAATAAGGGTAGAGTTTCATATAATTTTTTTCAAAAATGTCATTCGTTTTCGAGTTACAAGCCGTCAAAGTTCAAATTTTATTTTGGTTTTTTTCGCCATATTGCATTTATTTTTTAACCAATCCAGTTGATATTTGGCACACAAATCGAGCTTTGCAGATTCAAAAATTTTAAGATAAAAGAACTTTTTTAAATACCGCCAGAGGGCACTTTACCTAAAACTTAAAATTTATTTACATCAAAACTTTTTTATTTTGACAGATATCGCAAAGCTGTGGGCGCCATTTTATAGACAATCAAAAACTTAAAAAATAAGGTACTCTTTATTAAAGTCGATAAACCCCACCGTTTAGGCACCAATCGACATCAAAGTTTTCATCAATTTCAATCAAATTACCTACATACATACAGGGTGTCCAGTAACTCAACCGACAAACTTTACGGGGCGATTGTACAACAGAAAATAAGAAAAAACTTCATATAAACATAGGTCCTAACACCCTGTATTTACGTCGCCCTTGAGTGGCAAGTTAAAAGTATGCCACACTAGCGAATATACAACGGACCCACATAAAATCAGTTTGCGTCACTTTTGTTACAAAACCCGGCCGCAATGATTACGATTAATTTAGTTTTGATATACCACAAAATTCAACGCAGTGAAAGTACTAATTAGCTAACCAAACAAACTTACACTGGTCAACAATATTTTTGCCTAAAAACCGTTAAAAGGAATATTTTTATGCATGTATATTCGGACGGAGGTAAACGGGGCGCGAAAATATCTCTTTTACCTGCACGCCAGTAAGGTTACGTTTATATCATAGGTAAATGGTGCGCCAGCCCTTCCCGAGAGGGGGTGTAGGTCAGGGCAGGTAACAATTCCTATAATTGACACTAATAATTTGTATACCACTTAATCAGTTCAGTTCTCATTGTAATAGTGAATAATAGATGTGCGAAAAGATTTCCGCTCAAGATTTTAATAGTGAGAAAATGTCGGTATCAGTAATTGAAAGTGTGAGTGGAAAAGATTTAATAGCCTACAAAAATTTTACATTTTCCAAAGACAGTAAACAAAAGGATGTAAATATTTTTTGATGCAATAAATGTTTCGTAATTAATAAAATTTTTAAAAATAGACCAACATTTTATTTCGGTACCTTTACTTTAAAGAAAACATTTGCGCCCCGTTTACCTATACGATTTTATTGACCCCAAGATCCCTGCGCCCCATTTACCTGTTCAATAAAACTTTAGTGAAGGCCTTGCGCCCCATTTACCACCGCCGGTATATTCCATAGAAAGAATCAAGGAACTTTAACAAACAAAAGAAATTAACTCTCAAAAAAAAAACTACAAATCTATTGCTTCACTTCAGAGTAAAAGCGTAGGGTGCATTTTACTATTTTTTCATACCTTTTCCCTGATAGATATTTACAAATGAAATAATTATAACATTTAATATATTAACCACTCCACGCTTTTATTCTGAAGTGAATTATTCTGTTATTATCTTAAATTTAATTATAATTCTATTTTAAGGTATATAATTATGATTCATTGTTTGACCTTTTATTACTGTAATACAAACTCTTTGTAATGAAAAAAATTATTTTCTAATTTTTCATTTTTTAGTTCGATATATCAATTCGTTTTCTGCGGACATGTGATATTGAAATGTTTCACGAACTATTTCGTAATCTAATCATTTCATTTAAAGCTTCACTGTTGCAAGGGGTTTTCCCGTTAACTTAGAGCGGGGTTTTCCCGTTAACTTAGAGCAGTCAAGTTCTTCAATCCGCATACCGTCTAATGATCTTACACGACTAAGTGCAACATAAGCTTGTCTGTCCAGCCGCAAACAGTCGCGAGCCCAACTCAAGAAAATCTATAAAGGAATTTATTTATCCTGGCGATCCTAATCAGGATAACGGGATACTGTTTGCAGATTATTGCATTGTCATGGGTCCTTGATACGTGTGCAAAGTTTCAAAGAAATCGAATCGCTGGAAGTTGGTGAAAATTAAGCTTAAAGATTCCGTTACATACATACATACATACATACAACAACCCAAGCTAATAAAAGCGTGTTAAAAATAGTTCAATGTTCAAAGCTCGATTACATGGAGACGGGTTATTTGACGACAATTTTTCAGATCAACAGTTTGCGAGTTTTGCATTAAAAAAGTTTGTTGTCAAAAACTGTTAGTCGCAAAGATTGACCTCTTAATATTAATCTTAAGGGCTCAAACCTTCACAATATATGTTTTGCCACCTTTAATAATATTTTCGATATATTTTTAGAATGTTGATTTAACCGACAAAAATATTTTTGCCGGCTAGTGTTTTAATAAATTGATTAACTAAAATGTTTAAGCTTATTTTTATTCGAAGAAAAAAATAAAATTTTAATTAATATATTAATAAAAAATTCTTATTTAAATTATACGACGTGAATCGATTTTATTGTGGCGTGCCACTTGTATTTACCGAGATAATAACACATTAATAAAATGGAAAACAACAGATTATTATTCTTTTTAATAAGGTTACCAGTCTTATTCCACTTTTGGTGCAGTGAAGTGCTAATCCGCTGACTGTTTTGAGGTTATGTTATGATTGCAATTAGTGTTTTGGTGCTAGTTTGTGAATAATGAGCTAGAAGAAGAAATAGCTAAACTATGGATACATACTTTTGGTTAGTATAACTTACTGGTTGATTCAAAATAAAAAATTGGTATTGATGGTAGTTAAGATACAGAACGAAACAAATCCTTGGTTATAGGCAGAGTTGGGTAGTATTCGAATACTCGGTATTCTGAATACTATTCAGAATACATTTGTGCGATTCGAATATTCGAATAGATTTATGTGTTTGGTATTCGGTATTAGACGGAATACTTTTTGGTCAGTATTCGGTATTCTTTATTCTAAATATCGTTTTTGAATATTCTGGTATCTCCGAATACCGGTATTCGAATGATATTCAAATACCTATATTCTAAATTCATACTTATACCGTTCTGACTTAAGGACTTCGATTATATTGCCTCAATAAACCTTCCTACCGGCCGGCAGACACCGTCCAGCTGCAGGCAGGGCCGGAGTGGACTTTTTACTTTTACATTGAGAAGCAATTGAAATATTGATAGATAGATATAAATGTCTAAAAATATGTAAAAGTGCAAACAGGTATGTAGTTAGTATTTCTAAACATAATTTTGGGTACTAGGTAACTTTTATTACAATTTGAATTTTTAAGGAAATAATATGAATAATATGGTTACCTACCCACAATTAAGTAAAGGTATAATGAAAACTACTTGGCCTTTGTGTAATTTGATAAATAGGTACAGGTAGGTAGGTACTTTAAAAATAAATTTCGGTAGGCAAAAATCAATTGTAATAAAAATAAAGGTAAACCCAATATACATTAATCAATGTGTTTTATTTTTTCCTATAAAAAAGTAACCCACCCTGTTCCGTTCAAATTTTATAGCAGGTAACACCCGGCTAAAGCGCCGGCCGACAATAGGGGACAAAAGGGTCGTTTATTGGCCTCAAGAAGTGAGAACGGAATAAGAGCAATTTTCTCACTTGGATCGGTTATAGCTCCTCAAAAATAAGTCTTAATGGCTTATGCAAATGCATACTGGATGGATTAGCAATTTATCCCTTTTATTAGCTTGAGTGTCCATTGTAATTTCTTTCTACATAAGTCAGAATTTAGAGCCACATCTATCTTAATGTAGATAGTCAAGTATGCCCAACAGTACCCCACAGGTGAGGTAAGTTGAGCAAGGTGGCATGGGGCTAGTGGAGCACTTTAAAAGTATAGTCAAATCATGGCTTAAATGTTAGATACGTTTACAATAAAAATACATTTTGACAATTTGCTTTTATATTTATAATCTGTGACAAAACACACATCTCATTAATAAAACAAGCAACGTACCTAGCTTAGCTTAACTATTGGATTTAATATCTATTAATTCATCTTCGTTTCTTTTAAACTTTTTAAGCAGTTTTATTTTGCTTCCTCTTGTAATGCCCCTTCTTGTATCTGCTAAAATTCCTGCAGCTTTTTTTCTATCTTCTGTTTGATTTGGCTCCTTTCCCTTGGACCAGCCTTTGGGTATGGTCGAACCATTTTCAGAGAAAATTTATATAGTTAGATAAGGTTAGCCTCGTTCTCATTGGTGCTCGTACAAAGTTCGGGTTGCAGCCTCTTTTAATTCTTGAGAAGACTCTAGTCCTCTAACTGTTATAAGTAAGTAAAAAATAAAAAAAAATATACTTAAAACCGTGGGTTAGTTGGGCAACTGTAGCTCAACTAACCCCATACCTGACATTTTAAAGGAAAAGTAAATTTATTAAAAAAACGGGTTAGAATTATATTCAAAATCTTTATACATATTAAAACTGCAATAAATTGACTTAAGATTGACATTTACCTGATTGAGAACGGAATACATTTAACTATTACAGATCAAATTTTCCGGCTTGAAATTATTTTACTTTTAATCACAAAATAAACAATGCGCACGGATACTTTTTCTTGATCGCCGCGTCGCCACTAGTGGTTGCACAATGAGGTTACCCTCAAGTGCAGCCCCTTCTTTACGCTTATTTGATGCATCTCGCGTGCGGTCGATAGTTTTTCAAATATTTTGATTGCCCAACTTACTTCTATTGTTTATTTTTCGTTCCAGCAGAAAACTGTTGCCAACATTTCTGACTAACGTTCGTAACACTTTCACGGTTACAAGATATGTTGGCTGACGATAGCTCTGCAACATTCTGCTGGAACCAAACC